>JAIUZE010007257.1:0-21081 GCA_022085475.1 Heliosperma pusillum | reverse complement strand
AACAATATCACACCTTTCTAAACACAGTATCAAACACTAACCAATAAGTATCACAAACAAAAATATACTATAATCTGTTGTGTGCATGTCAGAGATGTAGAAAAATTATACTCTAATGATAAATTGTTGTCGTCCAATAGGCAGTAGTCTAGCACTTCCTTCCTCGTACTCAACATTTTAGCAAAGAGTGCTTGGTTAGCCCTCATAAACTTGGAAACAAGAAGTACTTTATCATCTGCCATACCACAGTTGAACGTGCATCCAAGCCCATCTGACTTTCCCCGCCTACTGCTGCCCACGACACTGGCATGCCCATCTTCCACCATGTCTAGAAAATAGATTATGTTATTCAATATATAGTGTATTCATAATAAATTGATGTTATCATACAAGGTTGAGTTAAAAAGAGTAACCTTTGATTTTCGAATCTGGGGTCTGAACATTCTTTTTCCCAGCTCTTCCTTTCGTCTTTTTCTTATTGATTCTTTCTGTTTTTGACAGCAATTTAGGTAACAATTTAACTTTCATCTCATTATGTCTTGTTACCCTCTCCAGAACCTCACTCCTATTTCCATTAAAATCACTCAAGATGAGTGTCGCTGCTATCTCTCCCCTATATAAGTCTCTCTTCTCGACGTTGTATAATTCACAATCAAAAGTATCACCATCAAAAAACATCATGTGAAACATCATGAATACTCCACAGTCCACGTTGTGCTCCCGAGTTTGCCAATCAAAGTGCACATTTATCATCATGAATTTCTTTACCTTTACAGCATTTTCAGTGCCTTTGCTGACAAGGTACTCGGCATATGTATTTGCATGTTTGTGTTTTAAGTAAACAACTAGTCAATTTCATGATTATCTAACGAGATGATAAATTGATTACTTTTATTTTAAAACTTGAACTTACAACAACATAAGTCATGATTACAAATGTCGTTTCATCAAAATCATCATAACATCTGTTGTCCAGGTAAAACAATCTTTCCCTCACAAAGTCAATACACACGCAGAAGAAGTGTTCTTCATAAAGTAAAGGTATGAACACCTACAATTTTATTTAAAAAAAAAAAAGAAAATCAATATCACATGGTACTATAAATGATATCATACTAAATACAATGCAATATCACAATTGAAAGTATTTTAAATTTCTTACCATTTCAGCATTCAAATTTAGTGGTTCATCATAAAACCCTGACCACATATCCCTTATATTTCTTCAACTCACCATTATCCTCATCATCGTGGTCTATATCTATCATCTTCTCTACAACAATCTGTTTGTTTTTAAGCGCAAATTATCATTTTTACTTTATCAATTATATAACATGTAAACATATGAAGTTTATGTTGGACATACTGAGTGTGCAATGCCGAAGAAAATCCTTCGCGGTCTTGTACTGCCACTTCCTGCCATTTGCATTTTATTTAGCATTATGGCCCACGATTCGATCACAATTGCTTCTATCATTGTATTAGGCAACAAACTCTCAATGTCTTTCTTCGTTGTGTTATGGAAAACTCCGAAGTTGCAAACAATTTCTCTGTACCATTTTGGCAGATGATAAGATTAGTTTTTCAACAGTAATATAGGGCGCAATATTTCATGTATTCACATTTTTATAAAAAAAGAGCTATAAGATAAACTTACGTCTTATCACACCAATAATCATTTAGGAAGCAATAATCCATCACCTCCTTCCTAAGCTGCATGATCGGTGCATATAAAAGCTCATTTTTCAACATAAATTCCGAGACTATTGGCAAGTCCTCGTTCGGCAAACCACAGTCCAAGGTACACCCCAAATGATAGGGTACCATACCTGCTGAAGCTGGTATTACATTTGAGTGCAATAAATACTTACTAATGCATCTCTGTGCAGAAATGTTACTATCATCCGGTTTACCATCAACGAAATCCCTATTCTGATTTCCCTCATCTGGAACATTTGATTCAATGTCATCCTTTCTATTGACAACATTTGTATCTTCAAACATGTGCTCAATATTAGAAGTAACTCCTAAAACTATATTTGTCACAAAATCATCAAAACATTCCTCCTCATCATTCCGCTTTTCAGCTTCTCCGCCATCATCACTGTTCAAGTTAGTCACATCAACTTCCTCATCATTTTCTTCATCAGCGCACTCCAAATCGTCGTCGCTCAAAAGATCTCTGTCGCAACATCCTCCATATTTTTTGTTCAATTCTTTGTACTGAATTTTTAACATATCAGTCCAAATATCAAACGTAGGCAACCCTCTTTTTGCTTTCTCCTTCTCATACGACCTAGCTACCAAACCATCAATAAAGGTGTGATAGTCAGGATCTCTTAATGCAGGTTGTGTTTGGGGACAGAGAAGGAGCTGGAGCAGGAGCTGGAGCTTGCTTCGCCGATGGATTTTCCTCATTGTTAACAACCACTTCTTCAGCAGCGCTGTCTTCCGTTGCTTCATCATATACAGATGTACTTGGCTCATCATTTCTTTTTGTTGGTTTCATTTTACCGAGCTTATTCATATTATTTACGTATCTTGAGAAGAAAAACTCATTATCCCTCTTCATACGTAAATATATTTCATTAGCTCCCTGCCATATCCAAAGATAAATATATTAAGCTTTATAGAGTATCACAACAATATCACATTAATATCAGAGCAATATTAGAACAGTATCATAGCTATATCATAAAGATAGAATATCACACTTTAAACACAACAATATCATACTACTTAAGAAACAATATCACAACAATCTTTAAGCAGTAGCATCCTATATAACAATAGAAATTATCTTACCAAGCTAGGAGACACATATTTTAAATTTGTTGTAACTGAAAAACCACAAGTAACGAGAGCTTACATCAATCGATCGAGCTTTAATCTGTTTATCGCTTTCAACCCCTTTTGGCAGCTTTACCATCAAGTACCCTTCTTTCGGTTCACATTCTTCATCAACTTCTTCTTCAAGCACTTCATCAAGTCCCTTATCTGAATTTTGCGTACCACTCACCGCCTCTGGTTTTTCTGAAAAATATATGATATATTGGTACTTGTTCAAAACTTATTTAAACTTAAGTACATTAAAAATAAAGAATTTGTTTATTTTTCTGACCTTGTTGTTGTAGACTGATTGGGTAGTCAATCTTCGACAATGGCGCATTACCCAACGATCCTGTCTCCTTTTCATCCTGCACCCTTTTTGACAACTTCTCATCATCCCAGTGGCTTATAAGAGGTAACGTGTGTCCCATAACATCTCCTTTGAAATTAAAGCGATGGAAATACGCCAGCATTACAACCAATATACAACCGCTGACAATTGACTTTCCACCCTGTTTAAATACCTTTACACTATTAACCATCTCTCTGAAAATATAATCACACCAGTCATAAGCCCGGATGTTCTCAACATTAGCGACAGCTCTTACCAACTTCAAGTCTATTGTTTTATTAGAAGTTGGTGCCTGGAAACTGACACGCTGAACAAAACAAACAGTTTCTTGAATTCATCTCCAGAATCGTTACTCCCACGCAGTGTTTCAAAGACACGTTTCATCGTAATTGGATCTGAACTATTTTGCACGTTAAACCGCAACCTCAATTCCTTTTTCAGTCTGTTGTCCGTCACAGAAACGGTGTTACCCGTTTGCGCAAGCACGACCTGATTTCCTCCTCGAGGCAGCAGAAAGATATCATGCACATCATCTTTTGTAATTATAAACTCCGTCTTCTTCAGCTTAAACATATTGCATGTGTAGTCAAATGCCTTTAAAATCCAAGGCAGGATGCCATGTGGTAACTTTGTCACCTTTAACTGCAGCAAACCACCAAATCCAATCTCCCTAACAGCTTCTTTTTGTTCTTTACTGAGGCCATTAATCAACTCCACCAACTGTCCTGGTCGACATTTCGTCTGAAGTTTATTTGTTGCCATTTTGTCATCTACTACTGGTTTTATTGTCGCCAATTTCTTATTCTCATCACCATTACTTTTCTTTTTATTAGAACTCTTCAACTTCTTCGGTGATGTTTCTTCAGTGTCAACATTTTCTTCTAGCGGCCTCTTTTTCGTATTTGGTTTGTTTTGTTTACTGATAAGTTTCTTCTGCATTACGACTAATGTTTCTTCAGCCGCATCCCCTTTTTTTAGAGGCATCTTTGGATTTTTAATTGTCAACTTCATGTTACTTAATAACTGCATTAATATCACCAAATATCAAAAGATTAAATTACAATATACAAATAACTATTTTACAATTTCATATTCACAGTATTACAATATCAAAACATGTAAACAACAATATCACACATAACGAATGACAATATCATAACTCTATAGTAACAATATCACGGTATCAAAATATAAAAATATCAAATGAATCCACGCTTACATTTAACTACAATATATTTTGGAAAACAAGAACATGAATGTAACACTATTGCAGTAGTACAATATCAAATTCAATACAACATCAAACGAACAACAATATCAAACTATTTTTGACTCTTAAACATGAATATCACTTTCAACAACAATATTACATCCAAGATGAAGATCTACATTACTAACTCTCAATTTATCAATTACATTCTCAAACAATATCAATTTCGTACTAGTAAACCCTAATTTCTAGAATTACACAATTAAAAAACCTAATTCCTGCAACTAAAACTTATTTTTACAAAATTAAACCTAATTTTACTTCAAAATGTCGAAATAATGATGGCTAACTAAAATAATTTCAATTTCAAAGCAAGAACATGAATTAACACATTTAGAAAGTCAATTTTCTCTACTATTTATCGATTAATTAACTTTTTCACTACTTATACAACAATTGTGGCACAATATCAACATGCATCAAGTGATTTCGAACAAATTACACAATAATAGTGCTCGAAAATCAACTAAAATAAAAAAATAGCAGAAAAAAAGGAAAATAGAAAATACCTCAACGATTTTGTCCAAAACAACACTGAAATTGGTGAATTAAGGGTAATTCCAGGCGAAGTTGAGTTGAATCGTTGATATTTCGTGTGGATTTGTTTGATTTTAAAGAGAGAGAGAGAGTGAGTGAAAGTACATGACGGTTGAGTTTGTTTTGAAATTGTAGAGAGAGAAAGTTCTATGACTTGCGTAAGAAGCCTATTTTTTTTTTACTGGTTTTGTGTGGGTGAATAATAGGATCCACGTGTCAAGTTTTATGCGTGATATTTTAATGTGTAGTCTGTGATATTGTTACCTGGACTCACGAACCCAATTAATTAGGTGGACTCACCGGATCTTGCCTCTATATATATATATATATATATATATATATATATATATATATATATATATATATATATAGATAGGTTCTTGTGAGTCCACCCATTTTTGTGAGTCCATGAGTCCTCATCCTAGCCATTGGATGAGGGAGATGGATGGATGAGATTGTAGAGACAAAAACACACTTAACACTAATCATTTACCTATGCACTAATTAATTAACTTTCTCTCTCTAGTCTTTAGTTAATCACTTTTGAGCACTTTTGAATTTCTGAGATTTGTGAGTGTAACTTCAGCCCATATTTGTGAAACTTCAAACTAAAATGTGATTTCGACTATATAAATTTGAATTTATGAAACTTCAAGACAAATTTATGTCATTTAGACTTTTTATGAGTGTAACTTCAGTCATTATGAGTGTAACTTCAACCGTTATTTATGAAACTTCAAACTAAAATGTGATTTCGACTATATAAATTTGAATTTATGAAACTTCAAGACAAGTTTATGTGAATTTAGACTTTTTATGAGTGTAACTTCAGTCATTACGAGTGTCACTTCAGCCATTATTTATGTAACTTCAAACTAAAATGTGATTTCGACTACATAAATTTAAATTTATGAAACATCAAGACAAGTTTATGTGATTTAGCCTTTTTATGAGTGTAACTTCAGTCACTACAAGTGTAACTTCAACCATTATTTTTGTAACTTCAAACTAAAATGTGATGTCGACGACATAAATTTGAATTTATGAAACTTGAAGACAAGTTTATGTGATTTTAGCCTTTTTCTGAGTGTAACTTCAACCATTATTTGTGTAACTTCAAGCTAAAATGTGATTTCGACTATATGAATTTATGTAACTTTAAGACAATTTTATGTGATTTTAGCCTTTTCTGATTGTAACTTCAACCATTATTTGTGTAACTTCAAGCTAAAATGTGATTTCGACGGTACAAATTTGAATTTTTGTAACTTAAGAACATTTATATGATTTGAACCTTTTTATGAGTGTAACTCCAGTCTTTACAAGTGTAACTTCAAACCGTATTTGTGTAACTTTAATTTTAAGACATAAGTATGTAACTTTAAGACATGTTTAGGTAACTTTAGTCATTTGAAAATTTTAATTTAAATTGATTTAACTTTAAGGCATATTTTGGTAACTTTAGTCCTTACTAATATAACTTCAGTTCTTAATTGTACAACTTCAAGCATAACTTAAGTCTCTTAATAGTATAACTTCAGTATCTTAATATTGTAACTTCAGTCCCTAAAAGTGTAACTTCAGTCCTTAAAAGTGTAACTTCAATTTTTAATAATGAAATTTTAAGACATGTTATCTTTAGTCATTACTATTGTAACTTCAGTCCAAAATAGTATAACTCCAGTCCAAATACACCATCAATCATACTAAAATCAAAATATAATAGTGTAACTGTGTAACTTAAAACATATAAAAAATAAATTTGAAATCAAATCATACTAAAATCATACCATCTATCATACTAAAATCATACAAAATCTAAAATAAATAAATATAAACATAACAAATTTGGAAAAAAAAACATAACATAAAAAAAAGTGTAACTTAAGTAAAAAAAACTGTGTATCTTTAATCATTATATGAGTAACTTCAGTTACTAAAAAGGTAACTTCAGTTACTAAAAAGGTAACTTCAGTCATTATATGTGAAACTTCAGTGAAACTACTAAACACAAAAAAAAAAACTGGTAGTTTTTTAGATCTGAAAAAGTGTAACTTTAAGGCTTAATAGTGTAACTTCAAGTCTTATAAGTGTAACTTCAAGCCTTAAAAGTGTAACTTCAAGCAAGCCTTAAAAGTGTAACTTCAAGCCTTAAAAGTGTAACTTCAGTCTTTAATTGTGTAACTCAAAAAACGAAAAGTAGATCTGAAATTTAAAAGTCATGAAAGAAAAGTAGATCTTGAAAAAAAAGGAAAAAAAAACCATCAAAAACTTCCACTAATCACCAACGACAAAACAAATAATGAGATCTAAACAGAAAAAAAACCCACCACCACCTGCCTCTAACACTGTCGCCCCTCCACCCTCGTCTCCCTCATCACCAGAACTGCCACCACCTAACCCCACGACCACCCACCTTTCCCACCCCCTGACCCCACAACCCCGACACCACCATGACTCGTCCAACAGCCCCGTCGCCCTTACCTTTCTTCCCCCTACCTGCTGCCGCCTCTGTCCGCCGCCCCACTTCGTTTTTTTTCTTTTTTTTTTAAAAATGTGGTTCGTTTTTTCAGATCTGGTTTATTTATAGTTGGGTCATGGTGGGTATTGTCGTAATTGATGAGGGAGGGAGTGTGGTGTTGCGTGTGGTGGCAACATGGTGGCGGTATGAGAGGAGTGCGGCTGGAGGAGGCCTGGTGGCGGCGTGCGGGTTGCGACTGGTGGCGGCGTACATGTGGGTGGAGGGTGGGCCGTGTAGGTGCTGTGTAGGAAGGCGAGAATGAGGGTGGTGGTGGTGAGTCGTCGGGGTAGTGGGTGTGGGTGGGGGTGGTAGATCTAGTTTTTTGGTTTTTTTTTTCAAGTTTTTTTTTGGACGGTGAGGATGGCTGTGGGTGTGGCGGTGACAGGGGACGGTGAGGAAGGCCGTCGGGGGCGGCGACCGGGGGGCGGCGTTGTGGGGGTGGCGGCCGGGGGTGTGGTAGATCTAGGTTTTTTTTGGGTTTTGTTTGGTTGTTTGAATTTAGAGAGAAAAGAAGATGATGTTTTAGAGAGAAGGTGGTATTTTTTTAGAGAGATGAAGAGATTGTTATTAATGAATTGAATTGGGTGGAAAGGGTGGGTTAAAGGGATGAGTGTATTAGTGGGTTTAATTAGAGTGGATGTGAGAGAAGTGGATTAAACACCCACTAATGATCATTTTCTTGTTCTCATCTCAAACCTTCATTTCCAAGATCTAAGGGCTTATAAGAGGACTTATGGACTCACCTTTCCTAAGAGGACTTACATGATCCTTTCTCTCTCTCTCTATATATATATATATCCAATTATTTAATTGTAATTTGGTCTCCTAGTAAACTAATTGTATTACCCCCGTCCCGGTCAATAGTTATCATTTGTCTTTTGCACACTATTTATTAGTGGAGATAATCTTCAAAATAATTTATATTGTATAACATAAAATATAGTCATGTTGGATCTTGTTTTATTCGTCTTAATGACTACATTATGAATATTAATGTTTTACAAAAAGATACTATCGAAATAAAATGAATATTGACAAACGTGAAAAATCAAATGATAACAATTAACTGAGATAGATGAAGTATTTAGTATCTCATAAGTCATAGCAAAAAGTATGTACCAAAAAGTAGTTCCTCTCACAAGAGAACAAATCCTCTTCAGTACTCACTTCTCTCTGTTACTGTATACTTTTCGATGGTTTAGATTCTATCTCAGAACAATCTAACGGTTAATAGTTTTGAACATGTAAAAAGAGAATAATGATTTTATATTGTTGTATTAGAGGAAATGGAAGGTAATGGAGAGAAATATAATGAAGAGCTTAAATCCCCCTCTCACAACAATTAGTTGTAGCAAAAAATCGGGAAAAAGAATTTTACATCTGATGTACTACTTCATACTAATATGAATTTGAATTCATGTGTATTTTTTTTAAAACTTTTTAAAATTTATAAATCACATTTTAAATTTTATATATGATTTTTTTTTTTGAATTCTATCGTATTTTTTTAGCTTAATGTTCAAATGAATGAACTTAAAAACATTACTGTAAAACTCATAATTTTTAGCACATAACTCAAAAACTTTACTTCCTCCATTCTAATCAATTCTTTACATTTAATTTAAATATACCTCACATATATTACCAAATGTAAAGAAATGATTAAAATGTAGAAAGTATTATAAAACTAAAAAATAAACTATCTATGATCAAATGTATAATCCACTCACTTAGCGCAAAAACACTTTTTAAAAATAAAAATGCAAAAACAGGAAATAATGTGGCTATATTTGTGGGTTCCTAAATAGAAGGGGGTTTGATGTTTAAAACATCTCCCAGAATTGGTTTCCTAATTTTCCCATGTCCGAATAATTCTGGTAATATTATACTTGAGTAGACCTCCTGATTACCGGAGATAAATATTACTCCCAACTCCCAAATCCCAAGTCCAGCAGCAGTTGGTGGTAGAATGTGACTTTGTATCAAATCATTCTTTATTCCCAAGCAATCTCCATCTCCCTCTCCATCAACAACCAACTTCTCCTCTACTACTCCTTCTACTACTACTTTATTCCATTATAATCCCCCCTTCTTCCCTTTTCAATTCATTCATCCAACCTACTTTAAAATGAAGCAGCTCTCGCTGCTCCATCAAACCGCTACACGGCGGACCAACTCCCTTCGCACCACCTCTGACGCCCCCGACATCGTCAAGTCACCGGCAACATTATTCTGGATATTACTCCACGCTTTATGCTGTTTAATCAGCCTACTCCTCGGCTTCCGTTTCTCACGCCTCGTCTTCTTTCTCGTCTTTACAACTTCCGGAATTACATCACCCTCGATCCTCAAGCCTCCAATCACGATATCCAATCGGACCGGTCTCGCGTCCAGCCGGGTCGTCGTCGGCCGACACGGGATCTTGATCCGGCCTTGGCCACACCCCAACCCGCTCGAGGTCATGCGGGCCCATAAGATACTTGACAGAGTTCAGAAGGAACAGAAGGCGCAATTCGGTGTTAAAGATCCTAAGACTCTTATTGTTGTTACTACTACTTATGTTCGTACTTTTCAAGCACTTCATTTAACTTCTCTTATGCATTCCCTTATGAATGTACCCTACGACGTCGTTTGGGTTGTTGTTGAGGCTGGTGGGGTCACTAATGAGACCGCTGCCTTGATTGCTAAGGCTAATCTTAGGCCTGTTCATTTAGGGTTTCAGACACGGATGCCTCTTACTTGGGCTCATCGCTTTCGTCTCGAGGATCTTATGCGGATGCAGGCTCTCAGGTCATTTCTTTCTTCCAGAAAATTACATTTTTCTTCTTTTTTAATGCTTATTATTGGGATTTGGTTTGTTGTAGGATGATATGATTAGTTATGATCTTGTTGCCCAACTGTTACAATTTTAGTAGTGATTTGCGCCTCTTTTATGATGAATGAGGGCCAATTTAGTTACATTTATTGTGATCAAGACGCAAAAACGCTGTTTTCTGATCATCACTAATTATATTGCCATGATAATTGAATCAACTAACTTGTACTGTAGTATCTAACTATATATAGTTTATTAGGATGATCAGATGTATAATCCACACACTAATTATATTGCTCATTTTCATTTGTTGTTTGTAGAGTGTACTTTATTAGGATGATAGTAATGTTCTTGTCAGTGGTGGAGCTAGGGTGGGTGGGTGGGTGGGCGAGCGGATGAAATTTTCAAACTTTTGAGATTTATTTTTTGGAACTTTTTGGAGTGTACCTTAAGTAATTAGTCATTCGCCCTTCTTAAGTTCAAATCCTGGATCCGCCACTGGTTCTTGTAAGATAAGGTCGTCTTAGGTGAGATGAGCATGTGGGTGTGAGTGGGGGAGTTTTCAAGATCAGGGATTGGGGTATTGAGCCTTTGCACTTAATGCTCACCACGTATATTGAAAACTCAGTCTGCCTTGGAAATTTGATCATGAGACCATCTCATTAGAGAAGTTCTATAGTTATGTGAATTCAATGGCCAATGCTTTGAAATATTAATTTTTATGGTGTCTTCAATTGATTAGCTGTTAATGACATTGGAGTCTCGAAAGGATGTGTGAATATTAGTATCAATATTTTTAGGAGCTTGGAAATATCTCTCTATTAACACAATTTTTGGGTACATGGGACCAGATTCGTGATGGACCAGAAGTTGGATGGGATAGTGATGTTTGCTGATGATAGTAACATGCATAGTCTGGAGTTTTTTGATGAGGCGCAGAAAGTGAATTGGATCGGGGCACTTACGGTTGGGATTCTAGTGCATTCTGGGGATCCTGACTCTCCTTTGAAAGTGAAGGAGGTGGAAAAGGAGGAGGGAGCTCTGCCTGTTCAGGGACCAGCATGTAATTCGACCGACAGTTTGGTAGGTTGGTACACTTTTGATGCAGCTCCTTACGCAGAGAGAAGCGCTGTTATTATAGGCGATATGGGAACTGTATTGCCTAGAAAAATAGAGTGGGCTGGGTTTGTGTTGAATTCAAAATTGCTGTGGAGGGATGATGTTGATAAGCCTGAATGGATGAATGATCTTGATAGTTTGGCTGATGAGAGTGTGGACAGCCCACTGTCATTGCTCAAGGACCATTCTGTGGTGGAACCCCTTGGAAGTTGTGGCCGCAAGGTTATGCTTTGGTGGCTACGTGTTGAAGCGCGGGCAGACAGCAAATTCCCCCCTGGGTAAGTTTTGTTGACCGTCTTTAATTTGGTTTGTTCATGCAATACAAAGCCTTTGTGTGCTTGACTTGACTTTGCTTGCCTTCGATTCAATGACTCCATATTTCATGCTCAATTATTTACGCTTTAATAATTTTTAAGTAACTAAGCACCCTTCTAGAGTAGGGTGGAAACCTGATGAAGAACTTCATGAATTGCAATTGATTCTGTTTTCGTGAAATCTGCATAAAGATACTTGCTGTTCATTACCAAGCATTTCCGTTTCAAGTTCAGTTTCTATGTAAGTCCATTATGATTTTGACTGCTGTTTCATCATCAAGGGAGGTATTCTTGCCCCCTCCTCTCATAAGAGGTATTCTTACCCCCTCCTCTTATAGGATAGGAATTCCAAGTGATTGTATCTTTTGGGCCTTTGGCATTAGATAACACGATAATGGTATTTTTTTTTTTTAAAATAAAATTGCAGTTCCCAGTCTTAGTAGATGTTGTTGTACATGTGACCCATTCCACCCACCCTCTTATGAGAAGGGAATGTTGCTGACAATGTGGGACAATGCGATGCCACTGGTGAGGCGAAGGACGAATGAGAGGTTGTAAGTAGGGAGAAGAGTGTGGGGTTATTATTTGGAAGTTAGGGTGAGTGGATAATCACACAAATTAGAAACGCAAAAGTAATGATTGCTTATACATGTTAACTTCTCCGGATAAGTTGATAATGTTACCTCGTCATTTGTGAGAGTCCTTGAGGCAATGGGTTACTTCTGTTGTTAGTTTGCTACCATGGCAGACACTCTTGTTTGGCGACCAGCCATTTCATATGTCATGCATATGTATTGAGGTATTATTGGTCTATAGTGTAACATCTAAAAAAATTTCTTTCTTGTTCCATAGTAGCCATTCCAAATTTCTACTACAAGTCAAACTTGTGTTTCTCTAAGGCCTTTGAGTTCAATTGTTCTGTGATGGACTTTTTGGATTTCCACGGCTGTCATTCCGTAACTTCCATTTGAAGTCTCTATGCATAGTTAAACAATGACGATTATATTTTATTCCTCCTAAATCTACAAAATTAATAAAAAAAATTAGTTTAGATAACTTTCGTATTTGATTCGTTGATTTTGGTGATGGAATTGAAACGGTTATTAAAAAGATGACAATGCTATTATAATCCTCATAAATATTTTTTAGTTATTTTAGATTTTTTTTTTGAAATGTTGTGGTTTATGTTGAAGATAAAATAGTGAGGGGCAAATTAGGAAGTTCATTACATTTGTCGACGTTATTTAGTAATTTGTCGACGTCGAAGAGCAGCTTGGTTTTTTTTTTTTTCATGAACTCCCCCGAGTATGTCTATATTTCATTCATTACATTAGCCAAGTAAATTTGTTGACTCCCCTGATCCTTGAGTCCAGTTCAGGTTGGGCCTCTCTAGGGTTATGTTGGGCTGTGTTATTAAGGTTGTCATTTGTTAGGTGGATAGCTCTGACTAATTCCAAAATATTCACTTCGGGTCATTTTGAATTGGGTCAAATGAGTTCAACACCCAAAGGACCAGCTACAGTCACCGGGTCACTTCACATTTCTAGGCATGTTCGGGATTCAAATCAAATCAAATCTCGAGTCAAGTGATTTAAAACGCCTCATTTTTGCTAGGTCTTTGTTTCATTTGGGCATTTGCATATGCGTAACCGACTTTGGATGATATATACTCTTGCAACTGTTGTAAGACAGGCAAAAAGCTAATGCTGTTCATGATGCACCTCTATTCTTGCAGATGGGTTATTGACCCTCCTCTGGAGATAACAGTCCCTGCCAAACACACACCATGGCCAGAGATTCCTCCCGAACTCCCAGCAACCGAGAAAGTAACAGCTGTTGAACAGCATTTGGTTGAAGAAACTGTCAAACGACCTCCAAAAGCTAAGTCAAGGAAGAAAAGCTCACGGGGCAAGAAAAGGCGTGAAGCAAGAGTCTCAGACACCCAAGTTTCTTCAAGACAAGTAGGAGAGAAATAAGAAGTAACAACCGTTACGTTTTCTGTGGGATCTCCTTTGAATTACATCCAATTGTAGGTCCAACATGCCCAGACCTCATCTCATACATGAAGAGAATTTTAGAGAAAAGCAGATATACCTTATATATACTACCAGAAGGTGAAGAAGTGCAGGTGCTCAGATTGGATAGGTTTCTGCTGTGTATTTAGTTTTCGTCCCTCATTTGGTTAATTCTTTTTCATTTTCTTAAATAGTTATTGTCAACTTGTTTGGTTGGTCGATGTTTGGCTTTGTGTGAAGTTAAGTCGGCCAAGTTAATCTTACCATATATCCCCTTGGTGATTATTCGTCATTTGAGCCGTATAAGTCTATATGCATTTATGCTCCATCTTTTATTATATATATACAAATCGTGGGCAGTTTTTGTAATTGCATTGGATGAGATCAGAAAATGGTGTCAACTACACTTGTGATGTAAGACTGATTGATGTCTTAGTTTTCTTATTTTTGGTTATGCCCTTTCTGTTTTACATCACCATAAGAAAATAAAAACCCTGAAAGAGGACTTGGGAGAATGGCTCAAAAAGTGGAGATGCGGGGTATCGATCCCCGTACCTCTCGCATGCTAAGCGAGCGCTCTACCATCTGAGCTGAGCTACATCCCCGTGATGCTGTAATGCGTTACTGTTAAAGATAATATATACTCCCTCTATTCAAGTCCAAACACAACATTTCTACTTTACACGTTTGCCAATGCACAAATTGTAACGTAAATATCTCGAGTTTTACATTATAAAAAAATATGAAAATTTGATATTCTTATTGTACTTATAAAGGGGAGTCAAACAAGATCCCACATGACCATATTTTATCTTACATATTACAAGAAATCGTAAAGATTCTCTTCATTCATGAATAGTGTCAAAAAAAGAAATGTTGCATTTGGACTTGAATGGAGGGAGTACATATTTCTTATTTCTTGTTTCTTGTTAAAAGTTGATGGTTCTAAATTTGAATCGGAGAAACAAGTGTATCATGATTCATGGGCAGTAGACCTGGCAAACGGGTCAACCGGATCGGGTTCGGGTCGGGCCAGTTTGGGTCGGGTCAGTTTGGGTCTTTCGTTGATTTCGGGTTAATTCGGGTCGGGTCGGGTTATTTCGGGTTTCGGGTTTGTTTCGGGTTAGTTGTCGGGTCCGTTTCGGGTCAACCGGGTCGGGTTATTTCGGGTCGGGTCATTTTCGGGTCAAAGAATAAGAGACAAAAGGCCATTTTAAGTCTTTTCGGTTCAATTAAAGTTATGTTTTGTCGGGTCATTTTCGGGTTGAGTGGTTTTGGATCGGGTTATTTTCGGGCCGGGTCAGTTACGGGTCAAGAAAGATCGGGTAATGTTCGGGTCGGGTCGGGTCGGGTCGGGTCGGGTCTAATCGGGTTTAGGGTCACATTCGGGTGTTGTAGTTCGGGTCACGGGTCGGGTCATTCGGGTCGGGTTGCTTTTGCCAGGTCTAATGGGCAGGACAACCTGTAAATTACTATCTCCCTGCAACTTCACTCTACCATATTCACTTTTCTACACATTTCATGTGTGAATATCTAATTGCATTTTTCTCTCAATAAATAAGTGAAAATATATTCATGTGTGATCTTGTTTGATCCGTCTTTACGAGTACATTAAAAATATCTAACTTTTATAATTTTTGCAAATACGTAGCTCACGATATTTACCGCGTAAAACACGCGTTGGCAAATGTGAAAAAGTAAAGTGGTAGATTGGAGTTGAATGGAGGATGATATAATACAGGCTGCGTTGGATCTAGCCGATTACGCAAGCCTAATTACTTGGCCCAAACCCATTTTACGCGGGTTTTCCAGGTTTCAATAACTACTTTTTAAATAGGTTGTAAATTGTTAGATTAAAAATTTAATTAAGGGAAGTTCTAGGGCATCACCGAGTGTTACCGAGTTTCGTTACCATCCTAATTAAAAAAATAAAATTTTTGGTTTCACGCCAAATCTTACAATAATATAAAAAGGCTTGTTGAGCCTCCATTGAAGTGACACGTGTCATGTCTCTACTTCTTGCCACATGTCACCTATATAATTTACAAAAATAATAAAAAACCTACAAAATTATTGTACTTTAATTTCATTTTCTCTTGCATTTTTGTATACCGTGACACAATAAAAAAAACTAAAATTTCAAATTAAATATCTCAATTGATTCCCTTTATTACATCTTCATTACCAACTATTTGTAATCTCTCTATACAATAATATAAAAAGGTTCCCGCAGAGCCTACCCAAAGGTTCAGGCCAGTCCGATTTGCTGGCGAGCCAGCTGTTGCTTCCTAAACCGAGACCGAGATAGAGAGAGAGGGCTGCCCTTTTTTTATTTGATACCGTCCGTGATTTCATATGTGACTACGGGTCGAACAAAAACAAAATACTTTTTCTTAGTAGGGGTTTTTTTGTTGAATCTTTTTCACGGCTCGATAGATAATTTGATAAGCCAATGATTTTTTTCCGAAATAGGTAGTAGAATGATACATGGTGAGGTACAATTCCATGTTAAATTAAAAATAATCTATACAATATTTTAAAAAGTCTAACTAAGCGATGTGTTGAAGCCACGTTGACGTGGCATCATTGAAAATTTGACATCTAACCAAACCTCCATATAGCTTATGTGAGTTTTACACACTTTTCATATCCGTCTGAGGCTCCCACTATCTGAAGACTCTTCACCTTCTTTTAACATTAAAATGACAATTATCGCAGCATTAATAGATTATAACCCCTTTCAATTTGTGTAATTAATAATAACTACATTGAAGATGAAACGGTTGGCCTTATTATTTCTTGCCATTTAGATATTGCAAAAACAATGAGAATTCTCAAATTTCTCATTTATAAAAACCCATTTTACATCAATTTCTTTCTAATTTTTTTTTGCACTCTAAACTTTATATATTGCCTCATCCTTTGATTTTCTATAGCTTCCCTTTTATTTCCATGTGATTTGATTTGATCGCTATTTATAATATTCCTGTGGGAATATATCCGTATACATCCCTTTAATCTAACAGGATTATAATGAAATTACGATTTATATGATTAACG
This sequence comes from Heliosperma pusillum, assembly GCA_022085475.1. Lineage (NCBI taxonomy): Eukaryota > Viridiplantae > Streptophyta > Magnoliopsida > Caryophyllales > Caryophyllaceae > Heliosperma > Heliosperma pusillum. Next base: position 4,249 of record JAIUZE010007257.1, on the reverse strand, counting down.
GGTCATAAACAAAATTGCATAATAAACAAAGGGATTAGGAATAACCTTTAGTCCTCGTAAATTCGGCCTAAGAACAGATATCAAATCAGATATCCTCCTAATCGTCTCACCCAAGATTGATCGAGAAATGCCTTTGTATTTGCTAGAAAATTAGAGAGAAAAAGAGTATGTATCTTTTGTGTGTTGTGAATTAATGATGAATGAAATTCGAGAGTTAGAATGAGTAAAACTCTTCCCATATACTCCCCTATCTCACGGCTCAAAAAGGAGAAAATAAGGGATTATTTTTCTCTTATTTTGTTACCTATTTTAACCGAAATTCCTCAATGTATTTGGACTCTTTTTCGGTTATATTAGCTTCCATTTAATATAATGTTATACATATTATATTTGTCTAATATGTTGTCATACATTAATAAGGTCCATTACAACATTTTGCATTGGATATATTAACATAACAATTATTATGACAATCGTATAATATATACTTTAATTATAAATATCGGTATATTTATAATCCTGCTAATTAAATATAACGGTTTATGTTTAATTACGAATTAACATTTTAATTCGTTTAAGCTCACATTATATACTACAACTAAATATAACATTTTATATTTAATTACGAATACAGTTAATTCGTCTTAGCTAACATTATTTAATCGTTATTAAATGATTATATCATCATCACATTGACTAACCTTTTAGTCAAAAACACCGACTAACCTTTTAGTCATTTAATAAGGCATCAATATGATTATTTTCTCAAATAATCACATCTCTCAATCACATCCTTTAGGTGTGACTTTTAGGGACCAGTTGATCACCGCCATCTGTATGACAATAACGTCAAACTTATCTAGCAAGCCAACCGTTATCGATAAACGTTAATCAACTGATTACAATACAAAGTATACCCTGTGAACCTATAGAGATTTATTTATGTTATTGCACTAACTGTGGAGGACACTGGCTCCAACAATCTCCCACTTGTTCCGTACAAGTGTATGTGCGATAACCGATTCTCATATCCATATTAAATTTCTCCCACTCAATGTAAAACAATTTGCAAAGTCCGTATTCACAAAGGTCGTATTTTACAAGTGATCTGTATCAAGAGTGGTTTCCCCGACTAGAGAGTAACTTAACTGATAAACGAATCTTCATTCGAGCATGGCCATGCATTTCAGTTACAGCTCCTCGAGTGGCCCTGAGAAATAACATATCCTGATAAAGGTTGGATATTTTCTTCAACTCGAATCTTGCAGATACAAGCGCAGTATGAAATGACCCAGTGAAAATCTACTTAGCCTCCTGTTACGGTCGACCATGAGAAAGAAACCAAAGTCACCCAAAAACTGCCTTTACCTCAAGAGACAGTCGATAGTCAAAAGAATCGACTCTAGGAACACTATGGATGTCCTATCCACGACCTGGCACCTAATGTTCTGAAACATTTAGGACTCCATAACGTCGTCACAAAATGTCCTGCGCAGTATCATTATAACCCGCATCTGTGATCGATCAGTCAACAGTTTGACTTATGGCTCGTTGAACCCACCATCAATCGACGTCACAAAATAATTGCCAGAGTTATCAGCTCATGTAGGCGATTACGGACCAAAACAAATATAATGTAATTCAGTTCACTTTGTGGTGTTCAATGTTGTCAGTACAACCCACATGAAAAACAAAATATAAAACAAAACGATGATTTCATAGATAGTTTTTATGAAAAAGATACAGGTGTCTAATCCATATAAAACAACTAATACAACTCAGGAACACGCTTAATTCCCATGGAAATAACGTGCCCTTCATGCTTATCATATCTTAACGGTTTAGTGAGAGGATCTGCAACGTTATCATCCGTAGCAATCTTATCTATCACTATCTCCCTTTGCTCCACGTAATCTCGGATCACGTGAGCCTTCCGTTGTACATGCCTAGACTTGTTGCTGGACTTAGGCTCCTTAGCCTGGAAGATGGCACCACTATTATCACAATAGATGGTGATCGGGTCATCCAAACTAGGAACTACGGTTAGTCCCTGTAAGAACTGACGCATCCATATAGCTTCCTTCGCAGCCTTTGAAGCGACATAGTACTCGGACTCAGTCGTAGAATCTGCTATAACATTTTGTTTGGAGCTTTTCGAGCTGACCGCAGCGCCATTAAGAGTAAACACGAATCCAGACTGATATTTCGAGTCATCTCGATCCGTTTGGAAGCTAGCATCTGCGTAACCGGTTGCGCATAGCTCAGTGTCACCTCCATAAGTCAATACCCAATCCTTAGTCCTCCGTAGGTACTTAAGGAGATTCTTAACAGCTATCCAGTGTGTTTCACCTGGATTGCCTTGGTAACGACTTGTCATACTCAATGCATATGCCACGTCTGGACGTGTGCATATCATGGCATACATGATCGATCCTATAGCTGATGCATAAGAAATCCGACTCATGCGCTCGACCTCTTCCGATGGTCTTGTGCCTGAGCTTGACTCAAATGCACCCAGAAGAGACCATTGGAAGGTTCCCCTTCTTGGAGTTGGTCATGTTGAACCTCTCAAGAATCTTATCTATATAAGACTCCTGACTGAGGGATAACATCCGTCGTGATCTATCTCTGTAGATACGGATCCCCACAATTCTTTGTGCCTTGCCCAGATCTTTCATCTGGAAATGGTTCTTTAACCAAACTTTTACCGAAGTTAAGAGAGGTATGTCATTTCCAATCAAGAGTATGTCATCAACATACAATATTAGTAAGACAATCTTACTCCCACTCGACTTGATATATAAGCATGGTTCCTCGACCGAATCGAATACACTCCATCTCTTTTATCACATGTCGAAACGATGCTTCCATGTGACAACCCTCGCGAATGCGGAAATATAAAACATACAAGCATGTGAAATAATATGCGGAAATACGGTATTTTTAAAAACTTTAAACATGCAAAATATATATAACACGAGGTGTGTCAAAATGTTACAAACTAAGTACAGAATATACAACAAAGAGACGGGGTCTCTTAAAATGTTAGCAAAGAACAAGTGTTTAACAAACTAGCTACTATCGTCTAGAGGTGAACTTCCAGGGACAACGCCCGCTAGCTCACACCCGAACCCCAAAATATCGTATCCAAAAAGTCATCCAAAGCAAGCAACCTGTTCATCCATGAAAAACATGAATGCCACAGTCAGTGGGGAGTAACTCCGGGTTCTCCCAGCCATATTACATCAAACGTACACATAAGGTAATATGAAAGTAAAGCATGCAGATATATATATATATACATGTGAGTTGCAATAAGAATAGATAGGCAATACGAGATATAATGATAAGATCGTATGGAAATCAATTCCGTAACCATCATGTTATTCCAAGACTCGGGATAGACACTCTTAGGCAATCGAATACGCTCACTAGGGCTTGCATCTCACCGTTATCGGTATAAGATTGATAAGATTGAGACTCGACAGACCGAACCCAGTCCAAGTCATGCGATGATCACATAATATCCAACATATTATCATCCATTCACGAACCAAGACAATGACGGTGTCCAATCATGCAATGACCATGAACAATATCATGACATCACGCATTCAAGAACGACACAAGACGACAACTCTCACGGTAAATGAAACGCACTAGCATCGTGTACATGGCAAGTATGATAAACAGGCATCCACGGGATAAAGCATTTCCCTGAACTCATACACGATGCTACATTTCGTATATGTAGACTAATTTCCTCCTGGTAGCACGACGATAATAATACGGTCCTAGTCTAAATCTGGCCAGAATCCTGGAATCGCATTTTCCAGTTCGACATGCGATAAACGTTTCGCATCCAAGACTCGGTCAATCATATGACGCCGAGTACCCCAAATTCGGTAGCAACATTCACGAAAGAGGCGGAAAAGAGCTCTAGCCACATAACAAGCGGTACGCTACATGCAAATAACACCACCTCGCAAGTATACAACATTTGACGGCCGGGTCGAACAACGCATAGCGTTCAACTCCCAACAACGTCGTCATATGCCCACTAACACATGCATTTACGCAGTAGGATACCTCTCCGTTCCGACATTCCAGCCTTACGAACGGGAAGGTAGCCAAGGGAATGAGAATACAAAGCACAAGACAAATAGTGCTCAAACCAACTCATTTGTAAAAACCGACTCAAAGAGGGAACATATCTAAAACCGTCACAAAACATGTGATACATGCGAAA
>JAIUZE010007255.1:0-12247 GCA_022085475.1 Heliosperma pusillum | reverse complement strand
ATCAGAAACTTGGGAACCCGAAGCTAAAATATTAGCTAAATATCCCGAGCTCTTTGCTTGAGGTAAATCTCTTTCTTCCTTTCCTATTTCTATTCGATTTATTTTTCGAATATTCCGTTTCTTCTATCAAATATCACTTCTTATAGATAGATTACTATAAGTTTTAGTTAGAAATTTTAGGCATAGATAGTAGAATTTATACCGAACTAAAAGCTTTTGGAAATATTTTATGATTTCAAGTATTTTACCGTCAAAGAGTGTTGAGACTCGTTATTGGAGACGTTCGATAACTAGTTTTCTCATTTATTGATGCGAAAATGTACCTTTTAAAGTCTTTGACTTGGGACGTTGATGTTCTTAAACTGCAGATGAGAACTTTCCGTACCATTGATAAGACTTAGTATTTTTAGTACAAGTATATTTTTAACAGTTTTGAAATAGACCTACATATATGTTACGTTCCTTCTTCTAAGTTTCGAGGACGAAACTTTTTAAAAGGAGGGGTGATTGTAACAACCCGAAAAGTACCCAAATTTTCTAGTAAAAATATTTACTAACACTTTTCAGCAGACTTAAGTTTTTAAAATAGAATGTATTGTTTCGAGTCGTATTTTGAAATTCCGCGTTCGTATTTGGAATTTCTGAGAGATTTCATGAAAAGACCGTTTTTAGTCATCTTTGACTTTTCTTGACTTTTAAGTCGTCTTTGACTTTTCTTGACTTTTTAAAGTCGTCATTGACTTTTTTTGACTTTTAAGTCGTCATAAACTTTTCTTGACTTTTAAGTCATCTTTGACTTTTCTTGATTTCTAAGTCGACTTTGACTTTCGTTGACTTTTCCCGACTCGCCTTGTAATTTTGAAGACCGAAATTTTATTTAAAAAAAATAATATTTCTAATTTATTTTTATTTAGATTTATTAGGATTTATGATAATTTAATAAAATTATTTTGAATTTATTCGGAATTTATAATAAGGTTTTACGGTTTAAACCCGGGAATCATTTAACTATTCCCGACTCATCGTAAATCCCGAAACAAACCCGAAACTCGACTTTGGCATGAGTCACACGCCCATGTCATCGTTTTCCACTCACTTGAGATATTTTAATTCTTTCGATTAAACTAATACGAATATCTTAGATTTTTGTTACTTTATCGATCCGTCAACGGAAATTACGCAAATCGTTTACAAAACAGACCCGTCTAGCACAAAACCACACGGCACTCTTTCTCCTCTCTTAGGCTTGATATTTTCATTACTTTTGATTACAATATCATAATATCTAGATATTTAGTTTAATTAACTTAATATCGAATTATATTTAATCGATTACCGTAATATAATTATTAAACGAGAGTCAATTCCGTAACAACAATTTCAAAACCCGACTCCCTAATCCTTCTATATGTACACGGCTCATCCAACCATCATTACTCACTAACAACTTTTCATTTTACAATAAATCAAATTAAGATCAAATCATCACTTTCTTTAATCGTTCTTCATCGTTCTTCGTGTTCCTTCAAGCCGTTCTTCGTCGTTCTTGAGCAAAATCGTCACAAAACCTTCATTTCTTATTAAAATCCGTCCTAACTTATATTTCTAGAATCTCCTCTTCGCTCTCCATCTTCAAGTACGGTTTATTTTTCAATTCCGTCAAAATCGTTTTCAACACTTTAATTATGGAAAATCAAGTTTTAATTCTAATAATGTTTTTCTTGTCATTTCTTATAGGGGAAGATTTTGAAGACGATTTTGGTGACTCGTATATATTAGGGGAAGATTAGAAGACGGGTTTCTTAGGTTATACTTCTTATTTTGGTGCTAATTGATTTTGCTAGCTAAGGTAACGATTCCGAGTTACTCGACGATTTAATGTTACATAGCTTTTGTTTCTTTTGTTTTGGTTTCACTTTTGTTTTGGGTTCATGTTATTATTGATTTAAGGAATTTTGTTCGTAACATGTTAAGATGGTTATTATTGTGTTTTATGAATTTATAACATGTTGGTTGTTCTTGATGAATTTGGATGATTTTTCATAATAATGATTTTTGTATGATTGATGGTTAAATTGGTTGTTAAAATGGGTGTTTGTTAATTAAAAACATGTTAGAATTTAATTAGAGTGGTGGTTGTTTGGACCGTGTAGGGTGGCCGGAAAGGGGGGCTGGAAACCGAACCAGACCGGCCGGTTCAGGCCTGGTCAGACCGGTTCAGGCCGGTCCAGCCCGGTCTGGATTTGGTCCGGTGTTGGTCCTTGGTGTTTGTGTCGATGTGTGATTGTTTTGTTGTTGTTTTGACGGGTTTTAATTATGTTAAAGCATGCGGGAAATATTAGGAAACGGTTTTAGTAAAGTCGTTAAAACAGCCCAAAACAGGCCCAAACCAGCCGTGGGGCCCAGTCCAGGCCCGTGTCAAGTCGGCCCAAATCAGCCCGTGGGTCCCCTTCCTTAGACTTGTGACGGTTTTTGAGTTATTGTTATTTTATTGCGTTTTGTAATAATTAGCAAGCGAGAAATATTAATAAGTAAAATATTTAATTAAAAGGTTTTTCATCAAATTATTATTTCTCACATGTTAGAAATTATAAGACGAGATCGTAGTTTAATTTAATATTCTTTTAGTCAAACGAGTTTTGGTATGATATATTAATTCGCATGTTAGAAGTTTTAATAAAATAACATGTAATGAATAGGTTGATTTTTATGTCTAAGTCTATGTGGTAAAGACTCTGTTTCTATCCGGTTTGACCAAACGGGTTTGGTCAAACTAAGATCTAGTCAGCCCCGTTTTGACTGATGACCCGTCGCGGGAATCGGGTCGGGGATTTGTCTTCAAGTAAGGTTTTATTTAATTATTGAATTAGCCTTAGTAGATATGAGGCGATATGATATTTGATTATGATTATATGCAATTAGTCACATGATAGGATGTTTTCCCGTGACTGTTTGATTATATGGTTGGTGTCGTGTTGACTAAGTACCCATAGAGAATTATGAGTATATGGCGTCTTGACCATGCTAATTCTAAATGAGTATCTTGGACCATGACATTGATAGGCCCGTACTATCTTTAACGAGTATATAGTTCACTGCTTGATAGCTTTTGTGTCACGGCCTGGGGGCTTATCTCCAAGTCGGGGCATGGCATCCTAAGAGTTCCGCTTTGGGAAGGGAGCCAGCTTAAGTACTAGCCATCTCTGCTTAGGGGGGCGCCTAGTAGAGTTTCGCATAGACGGTTATGTCATGGGACGGGGAATGGAATAGCTGTTGTCGCTAGGTCTGATCAGTCTAGGACTAGGATGTTTTCCTACCTTGTGTATAGCCTCGAGTTACAGAAGTCGACTATTGACTGTACTAGGAACTTATGCCTGTTTGTAGAAGTATTGGTCTTTCATGTTTGTATGATTCTATGAGTTCTAGAAGGTGAGATGCAAGCCGGCTAGGATTGATAGAGTTTGGATTACCGATTGTTAACTGATTCACATGAGTACGTGTTGATTAGGGTTTGAGTGTATCACGGCCATGTTTCTGAGAGGAACCTCTGAGCTAGCATACCAGCTTCCCTACCTCGAGTTATAGTTTATTATCGGTGTCACATGATAGCTTTCACATGCTAGGTTATATGTTAGTTATTTGTTTTATAACATGAAAAGCATATCGTATATGTTAAAGCTTTGTATTTTCCATATAAGTGCCTTTATGTTATTCATGTTTAATTAAACTCGACATTTCGTGGCTGGGAGAACTCGGAGTTACTCCCCACTGACTGTGGCTTCCGTGTTTATATTTAATGCGGTCGAACAGGTGGTGTTGCATATTTGGGGGACATGGACGAGCTAGCGAGCGAAGTATTTACCTTGGACCTATATTCGGTTCATAGTTTGTATATTATTATACACTCTTTTATTTCCGTATTTATACGGGAGATATGTCTCCCGTCTTGTATATTTCTTTTGTAGAATTTTATTACCGTTTTGTAATGACCTCTTTTATTTATGACACCTTCGTATGTATTTTCATCTTACATTTATGTATTTAAATATTTTTTTTCTTTCCGCAAATTTGAGGGTGTCACAGGAGACATCCGCATTATGACGTGTTGAAATTCACCACAGTGAATTCATCTCGTACGCGATAAGATCTCATAATGTATTTAAATTGGGCATTCACATTATGTTGATGTTCACCACAGTGGACTCAAATTATGCAGTGAATATCCGACTAAGCATCTAATGGGGTGAAATAACTCGTATTAAGGTTTTACCCACAGGTAACCTAACATTAAAGTAAAACACCCAATAAAGAGAGTATTCTTGATTATGTAATTAAGCGTGCGTAGGTTGTCCACAGATACTACACATCGCCTAATGAATGTTTATAAGTTACTCATTTAAGTTTCAAGTCTTAGTCATAATTGCTATTGTGTGATAAACTCAAAGCCTAATGTTCTGAGCATTATTCATAATGCAGTACCGTTGCAAAGCTCTTTCAATAACATGACAGTCTTTGCTTAAAGTTCTTACGAATTACCACTGCACTAAACATTAAGTCCTCCATTTCGGAGATAGGCTGTACTACAGCCAGTAAGTACATGGAAATCATTAAGGAACGCTTTCAGACTACCGAGAAAGCGGTAGCTGGAAGGCTTATGTCTGAACTTATCCCCAGGCACATCATGTGCATCATGTAAGCGGGAAATCTAAAGGTAAGTTTAGAAACAGAAAGGGCATTAAGTTAAGCCCTTCTGATAAACCGTCTGCAACTGGCATAAAGAAGGAAATTAAGAAGCAGTAAAGTTGCCTTTTCTGTAGGAAACCTGGGCACTTTCAGCAAGACTGCATAAAGCGTGAGAATTGATTCGAAAAGAAGGATAAGCTTTTGGCTTTAGTATGTTTCGAATCAAATTATGATGAAATTCCTTCTAATACATGGTGGCTAGATACAGGCTCTAATGAAAGTTCCTTCTTCTTGTGGCATAAACGTTTGGCCCATATTTCAAGAGAAATAATGAACATATTAGTTAAAAACAATATGTTACCTTCTCTTGATTTTACGGATTTTGGGACGTGTGTGTAAATGCATTAAAGGTAAGCAAACCAAACACACCAAGAAAGGGTCCACAAGAAGCACTGCGTTATTAGAAATCATACATACAGACATTTGTGGTCCATTTAATGTTCCCTCCATGAGCGGAGAGAAATATTTCATCACATTTATCGATGATTATTCACGTTATTGTTATCTTTACCTTTTGCATGAAAGATCTCAATCAGTAAACGCTTTAGAGGTTTACATTAAGGAGGTGGAAAGGCAATTGGGAAAGAAAGTGAAAATCATAAGGTTAGATAGAGGTGGTGAATATTATGGCAAATATGATGAATCAGGACAACATCCTGGTCCCTTTGCAAAACTCCATGAAAGTTTGGGTATTGTCCCTCAGTACACAACTTCTGGTTCTCCATGGATGAATGGTGTAGCTGAGAGGCGTAATCGAACCCTATTAGAGGCTGTAAGGACAATGATGAGTAATACCAACTTACCCATGATGTTGTGGATGCATGCCCTTATGACTGCTGTGTATGTTGGAAACCAGGTTCCCAGTAAGGCAGTTTCAAAGACACCATTTGAACTGTGGAAAGGGTGGAAACCAAGTCTTCAACATTTGCATGTATGGGGATGCCCAGCAGAGGCACGCATTTATAATCCAAATGAAAGGAAACTCGATCAAAGAACCATTAGTGGGTTCTTTATCGGTTATCCAGAAAAGTCTAAAGGGTATAGGTTTTACTGTCCTACACACAGAACAAGAATTGTAGAAACCGGAAATGCCAAATTCCTTGAGAATGGCGAAGTTAGTGGGAGTGATCATGTAAGGGATGTCATAGTCAATGAAGTTAGGGTGGCAATTCCAGCTTCCTTGCCCCCAATTTCAATTGATGATGTTCCACATAATGATAATGTTGACCCAGTCAATATTGTGGAACCTAACGTTGATGACCCTCCACTCCCGAATGATAACATTGCCACTGAAGTTGTTGATACAACCCCTGAAATAGTATTAAGAAGGTCCACAAGACCTAGAAAGCCAACTACTTCAGACGACTATGTGTATCTACAAGAATGTGAATTTGACATTAGTATTGATAATGATCCGGTTACGTTTTCACAAGCTTTGAATTGTAATGATTCCGATAAATGGATTAATGCCATGAAAGAAGAAATGAAGTCTATGGCTAAGAATGAGGTCTGGGAGTTGGTCAATTTACCAGTAGGTCATAAGGCTGTCGGCTGCAAGTGGGTCTTTAAGACCAAGCGCGACTCCTCAGGTAATATTGAACGACATAAAGCCAGACTGGTAGCTAAAGGCTTTAATCAGAAAGAAGGCATTGATTATAATGAAACCTTCGCTCCAGTTTCTAAGAAGGATTCATTACGGATCATTTTAGCTTTTGTAGCTCATTTTGATTTAGAGCTACATCAAATGGATGTGAACACGGCATTCTTGAATGGGAGTTTGGAAGAAGAAGTCTACATGGCTCAGCCTGAAGGCTTCATTATTGATGGCAAAGAGGATAAGGTCTGTATATTAAAGAAGTCCATTTATGGACTTAAGCAAGCTTCTCGACAATGGTATATTAAGTTCCATAATACCATTACCTCCTTTGGGTTTCAAGAAAACACTGTTGATCAGTGTATATACCTGAAGATCAGTGGGAGTAAGTTTGCATTTGTGGTCCTATATGTCGATGACATACTTATAGCAAGCAGTGATTTGGGACTATTACGTCAAACTAAAGATTTCCTGTCAAGCAACTTTGAGATGAAAGATATGGGAGAGGCGTCCTATGTGATCCGGGTGGAAATATCTCGAGACAGATCACAAAGGACATTAGGGTTGTCTCAGAAAGTCTATATCAGTAAAGTCTTAGAAAGATTCAACATGGTAAAATGTAATCCCAATGATGTTCCTATTCAGAAAGGGGATAAGTTCAACTTAAGTATGTATTCTAAGATTGAGCTAGAACGAAATACCATAAAAAACTTTCCTTATGCATCTCTGGTTGGAAGCTTAATGTATGCGCAGGTCTGTACAAGACCTGACATAAGTTTTGCAGTAGGTATGTTGGGTCGATATCAGTCCAATCCTGAAATGGGTTATTGGATATGATGACTCAGATTTTGGAGGATGCGTGGACTCAAGGAAAAGCACTTTTGGTTATGTGTTTGTTTTAGCTGGGGAGCAATCTCCTGGAAAAGTGTTAAACAAACAATTATTGCCTCATCCACTATGAAAGTTGAATTTGTAGCGTGCTTTGAGGCTACTATTCAAGCTTTATGGTTGCGGAATTCTCCTTCAGGGCTTAGCATTATGCATTATGATGCAAGGCCATTGAGAATTTATTGTGATGATACCGCATCAATCTTCTATTCAAAGAATGACAAGTATTCTAAAGGAATAAAGCACATGGAAATGAAATACTTGTCAGTTAAGGAGGAAGTTCGGAAAAACACTGTGTCAATTGAGCACATTATGACTAGTGCTAATATAGCAGATCCTTTAACTAAGGGATTACCTCCAAAGACATTTATGAAGCATGCTATTGATATTCGTCTGGAGGATAATCATTAAGGCTTTTCGTTTATGTATGGATCATGCTAGTGCTTTGTAATAATGACACTTATGTTTTGATTAATCGACTTGTGTTTTATTATGATGATGATTTCCGAACACTTTTCTGTATCGTATTATTGTTATTGTATACATTATTGTTGCACGATTAACAGAATTAGTCCTTTTCCTCAAGGACATTATTTGGGGATTATGTTTGCTCCTTGTACAGACTGCTTATTCTAAGTGATTGGTCCGTAGTACATGGAAGGACCACTTCTCTTTTATAGTAGTGTCTCCGCCATGACTCAACCAGTTGTTCAGGGATAATCAGGGTAATTAAGATAAACCCATTATGTATTCATTTAACCGTCTACGCGCCTTATGTTATAATTAAGTGTGACATTATGTTTTAATCAGTAATATGGTCCAAGTGGGAGAATGTAAGAATTATTATATCAATATTATTTAATTCTCTATTATGTGGACCTAATTACTGATATTAGTTGCCTTAATTAAATAATGGTTAAATATATTGTTTCGGGTTTTTATTAGGAGTCCTAGTTTAAGTAGATTATGGTAAATAGTTACAGGCTATTTACATAACTGACTACGTATTCCATAAAGCCCCTCCTGCCACCTCTCTATATAAGTACACTTGTTTGTGCTTTAACCTAATTCATTCATATCACCAACACACAAGAAAGAAAGTGAATTAGAGAATAAGGAAGGTAGGAGAAGGCAAAGCAATAAGGGTTTATTATTTATCTTTCTCAAGTAACTTTATTATCAGATCTGATGGCTGCACCACGTAAGTACCTTTCAGTAATTATTGCTTTAATCAAGATCCTATAATTTATGTTTAGACTGATTGCAAGTGGATGAAGCCCAATATATTATAATTTAACCGGTTATTAGAGAAGGTATAAGAGAACGTAGAAAAGAGAACGTAGATAGCAATTCTCGTAGACGGAATCTTATTTGTTCATTGATTAGCAATATGGCACTTCCATGTTAGCGCCTTCATGCACATCATCAACCTCATATTTCCTGTTAACTTCTCTACCTGATCAACTCTAAATTACACCAAAAGTAACCTCTTTTCACTTCTACTCATGATATTAATTCCAAAACCCCTAATTCTACATCCTTTGATCATTTACACTCATATTATCAATTCCAAAAACACTATATTTCTTTAGCCATCGTTCAATTCAATTCCCAATTATTCGAATTTAAATTTCAAACCTAAGTTAAAGAATGATGATGAGCACTCACAAAAAAAAACAGCCTAACATGCAAGAGGGTATTCCTCAAGTTCAAGTACTCATAAATAAACACATCCATGATTCCAAGGTACATCTTCATTCTTTTGCTAACTTTCTTAACAATTGTGATATTGATAGCAGTTACAATAGAGATAGCGACAATGGTGGATAATCTTTTGTGTGTTAGTTCTTCCACCTTGTCTTGTATCTCTTATGTCTCCGAGCTTAGACATCCAAGGTAATAGAATGCCGATCCAAGAAAAGAAAATAACCGGTGAGAGAGACATAGTAGTTTTTATCACCAGCCCAAGTTGCGCCACAAAATCAGTATAAGATTAGGGGAGTGTCATGATAAAGGTTGAGACCAACATGAATAGTGCCCTAAAGATATTGAATAAGCCATTTGAGCGCAATCTAATGAGAGAATTGAGGATGTTGCAAATACTAAACGTGTTTAGACTAATATCAATATCAGAACGAACTACCAATAGTGATACGATAGTCCGTGGGTTGGATATTGGGGAGCCAACAGTACCATGGGTAAGAGGCGATTAAGAGGCAAGTGGTGTGGGAGTCGGCTTACATTCTAGCATCTCAAACCGAATTAGGAGGTCATGAAGGTATTTTGTTTCGGTCAAAGAAACCAAAGGTTGTAGGAATAACCTCGATACAAAGGAAATAAGACGGGAAGCCAAGATCTTTTAGGGATAAACATGTAGCAAAAGAGGAAAGGAATAAGGAAGGGAGACAGGAAGTAGAAGGACTTGTAACAATTATATCATTAATAAATACACAAGAAAATACATAATACCAGAATTCTGAGTAAAGAGAAAGAGATAGGGGTCGGACAAAGAGGACCGAAACCCATAGGAAATAAGATATTGTTTAATCTCATTGTACCAGGTTCGAGGAGCGTATTTAAGACCAAAGATAAATTTGTTTAATTTGCAAAAAAAAAAAAGATGTATGCCAGAAGTCAAGAAAGCCTCGAGGTTTGGAAATAACAACAGAATCAGACAAAGAGCCCCAAAGAAAGGCATTAATAATGTGAAGCTAACGTAGTGACCAACCACGAAATAGGGCAAGAGAAATAAGGAAACGAACCATCGTAGGTTTGACAATAGGGATAAAGGTCTTAGAATAATATATATCAGGACCTGGTGAAAGGCTTTGGCAACAAGCGGAGCCTTGTACTTGTGAACGGTGTTATCAAGATTATATTTGATACGAAAAACCTATTTGCACCCAATAACATTGTGAATAGAAAAGGGGGAACAAGAGAACATGTTTGGTTAAAGAGAAAGGGCATTATACTCATCCTGCATCGCGGGTAACAAAGAGGGTCAGCCATGGTTTGCTTGACGATTGTGTGAGTGTGTGAAGGAGAAAGAATATGGAAAGAAACAACATACTTAAGATTAGGCTTTATAATGTTATGAAAAAGACGATGGGAAGGAGGAGGATGGAGCATAGGAGGGGCCGAGGTGCCGAGGTGGAGAAGAGGGAGTCCGTTGTGGAGGGGAAGGAGACCGAGGTGGCTGGTTGTTCTGGTTGATATCTACTTTGGGCTAGGACTAGGGAAGAAGAATGATCACGTAAACGGGAACCATTCGTGGATCGAATGGGAGGTTGAATTAGGGGAACATAGAGACGTGAAGGGGAAAATGGACTAAGCAACTTTGACATGAGGAGAAGTAACGACCTTTTTAGAAGCGAGATCAAAACAATGATATGAACTTTGAGATGAGGAGTAACAAATGAATATACATGCAGTAGAAAAAGATTCAAGTTTGTGTTTAGAATAAGGTCGTACTCAGGGGTAAAAAATACCACCAAACATAAGAAGTTTAGACAAATTAATTAGGAGTTCGTCCAAAATTTTTAGATACAAGGAGAGGTTATGAAGGGTGAGACATGGCATAAGATTAATAATATACACATAAGCGACAAATACATAGGACCAACGGGCATAGGGAAGACCGCCTTGGGAAAGAAGGGAAAGGCAAGTCTCAACTATGTGTCGGTGTCTACGCTAGGCACAACCATTGTGTTCATGGGTATGAGGGGGATAGATAAGGTGGGTAATTTCATGTGAGGTAATAGCGGGAATAAGTTTGACGAATTCTACGACGTTGTCGGAGTATAGCAGTAAGATTGGTTTATTTGAAAACTAGTCTATAAGAGAAATGATATTGAATGTGTCTACTTTTTGTGTGAGTGAATAAATAAAAGTATATTTAGTAAAGTGATCAACAAATATAACATAGTATTTGAAATTTTTTATTTAGTAGACGGGTGAAGTCCAAACATCCGAAAATAGAAGTTTAGGAGAAGAAGAGGTAAAAGTAGATGTAGAAAAAGGTAGTTTATGTCTTTTATTAATATTCTAATGATTACAAAAGTAACTATAATGCTTAATAATAAATTAAATTGACTACTAATTAAGGTAAGAATAAAGGTGGATGGATGACCAAGACGATAGTGTCAAATAGAGGAGCATGGAAGTGAGGCGTGAAGGGTGACTGGTGGTGGTTAAGGGGGCTGATGTCATTCATACACCCTGGAGCTAATTGTTCCTTGGTTAGAATCGTGACCGTATTGAAATACTTTAAACAAAAAGAAGAAGATAACAATGTGGCAATAACATCATCGTTAAGATAGAACTGTGAAATTGAAAGTATATTGCGAGAGACACTAGGAACATAAAAGAGAAGACAGAAAAATAGAAATAGAACAAGAACCAATATGATGAACGAGAAGAGAAGAGTCATCTCCAATTATTAGATCATCGATCCCGTCAGAATAAGAGTGTAGATCAAAGGTGTGGAGATCAAGGATAATATGATGGGTGACTCCACTGTCAAGGAGCCACGTTTTAGTGGAGGAATGGAGGGTAGTGATGTATAGGCTCGAGGTCGCTGGTAAGAGGTAAAGAGATTGTTAATTTGTGAGACAAATGAGGGTCGTGATGAAGTGTTGATGTTGGGGTGGTGTTGTTTCAAAATAGAGCACAAAGAATTGTAGTGCCCGGAGGCATGACAAAATTGGCATTTGCCTTTGTAGTTGGTGGTTCGTCGGGTAGATGTATAGGGAGAAGGGGAGGTGATAGCAAACGGTAGTAGGCCGGCCATGGAGGGGGCTGATGAGCGAGGAGGGTGCGAGTATGGTGTCGGTAGGAGGCAGCAAGGGCAGTGGTGGGAATTTGTGAAGAGGAAGAAGACGGTCTGCTAGTTAGCTTAAACTAAAGCATCATAGGTAATTAGTGTGTCCCTTGGTCTAATGGCATCGATGATAGGTCAAACCGCTTCATAGCCAAGTCCATCCAAACGTTTTTGCTATATTATCCTAATTATTCATTGGTTTT
>JAIUZE010007253.1:0-29633 GCA_022085475.1 Heliosperma pusillum | reverse complement strand
CTTCTAGGCAAGATGACTCGTGCTCCTTTTACGGGAAAAGGGACACGAGCAAGTAAAGTATTAGGACTTATACATACGGATGTATGCGGTCCAATGACTATCCAAGCTAGAGGTGGTTATCACTACTTCATTACTTTTACAGACGACTTGAGTAGATATGGATATGTCTACTTGATGAGGCATACAAGTGATGCTTTTGAAAAATTCAAAGAATTTCAAAATGAAGTAGAAAACCAATTGAATAAAAAGATTAAAACACTACGATCCGATCGTGGTGGTGAATACTTGAACAATGAATTTGATTCACACCTAAAAGATTGTGGTATAGTATCACAATGGACTCCTCCTAGAACACCTCAATTAAATGGTGTGTCCGAAAGGAGAAATCGAACTTTATTAGATATGGTTCGATCTATGATGAGTCTGACAGAGCTTCCTGATTATTTTTGGGGTTTTGCTATCTTATCTGCAATATTTTCACTAAATCGAAGCCCGACTAAAGCGGCAAACAAGACTACATATGAGATATGGACAGGGAAAGTCCCTTATTCGTTTATGAGAATTTGGGGATGCGAGGCTTTTGTTAAGAATAAGTCTGACGATAAACTCGCACCCAAATCTGACAAATGTCTTTTCGTAGGATATCCAAAGGAATCACGTGCTTATTACTTCTACAATAAAACCACGAGGACAAAGTGTTTGTGTCTCGTGAAAGCACTCTTTTTAGAAAATGATTTTATTTCTAAAAGACGAGTGGCGAGAAAATTTGAAAACTTGAGAAGTCCAAGAGCCACAAACAAGAAAAGGAAGACGCGGACAACGTTCCCTCGGTCTGGTACGGTCATTATTCCTTCGAAAACCTGGAGGTCAAGCAGGAATTAGTCATCAACCTGATAGATACCTTGGTATTATAGAGGAAGTTGACGATTAACAAAAAAGTTTGTACTTTTGAAAGGAAACGAAACCTACTACAATACAAGCGCCATTTGTAGTCCCGAATCAAAGCTATGGCTAGGAGCCATGCAATCCGAAATGGATTCTATGTACGACAATCAAGTATGGGACTTGGTTGATTTACCTAAGGAGGTAAGACCTCTTAAGTGTAAGTGGATATATAAGATCAAAAGTGGCATAGATAAACATAATGATGTTTACAAAGCTAGATTGGTGGCAAATGGTTTCACCCAAGTTCATGGTCTTCACTATGACGAAACCTTTGCCCCAGTCGCCATGCTTCGATCCATAAGGATTATCTTAGCAATTGCCGCATTTCATAATTATGAGATTTGGCAAATGTATGTCAAAACCGCCTTCTTGAATGGGATTCTAGAAGAGGAAGTGGACATGACACAACCTAAAGGTTTTGTGGATCCATCAAACCCTAAGAAGGTATGCAAGCTTAAGAGATCCATCTATGGTCTTAAACAAGCATCCAGGAGTTGGAATCATCGTTTCGATCATGTAATTAAACAAAATGGTTTCACTCGAAGCGTCGAGGAACCGTGTTTATACATGAAGTTTAGTGGGAGTAAAGTAACTTTTTTAGTCTTGTATGTAGATGACATACTACTCATTGGGAATGATATTCCAATGCTCACTTCTGTAAAGGAGTGGCTAGGAATACATTTCCAAATGAAAGACTTAGGAGAGGCACAGCGCATCTTAGGTATCCGGATCTATAAGGATAGATCTAAAAGGATACTAGCATTAAGTCAAGCAAACTTATATTGATAAGATTCTTGATCGGGTCAAACCATGAAAGACTCTAAGAGAGGCTTTATTCCTATGGGAAGTGGGATCACTTTGAGCAAGTCAGAGTGCCCTACGAAAACCGAGGAGATTGAACGCATGAAATTGATCCCTTACGCTTCAGCCGTTGGATCAATCATGTATGCTATGATGTGCAATCGTCCCGACGTTGCATATGCTTTGAGCATGACAAGTCGTTACCAAGCAAATCCAGGTGAGAGTCACTGGATAGCCGTAAAGAACATCCTTAAGTACTTAAGAAGGACCAAGGATTCTTTCTTAGTGTTTGGAGGCGAGACTGAGTTACGTGTAAAGGGTTACACAGATGCCAGTTTCCAAACAGATAGGGATGATATGAAATCCCAATCCGGCTACGTTTATATGATGAATGGAGGAGCTGTTTGCTGGAAGAGTTTCAAGCAAAGCGTTACAGCGGATTCTACAACAGAAGCAGAGTACCTTGCAGCGTCTGAAGCTGCAAAGGAAGCTGTGTGGATTCGGCAATTTTTGGAAGGACTAACAGTAGTCCCTACTGCCAAAGATCCTATCACAATTTATTGTGATAACAGTGGGGCTATTTTTCAAGCAAAAGAGCCCAAGTCTAGTAACAAGTCTAGACATGTACTTAGGAAATATCATGTAATTAGAGATTACGTGGACAGAAAGGAAATTGACATTTGTAAGGTTGGGACAGATGACAACATTGCTGATCCTTTAACCAAGCCTTTATCAAAGGCTAAGCATGATGGTCATGTCGTCACAATGGGATTGAGACGTGTGCCAGAATTCCTTTAGATTATGTAATATGTAATAATTGAATGTTGTATTAATTATTTCATATATGATAATGGCATTTATTGTTCGAGTTTTATTTTAAACTCTTTTATTTAGTTTGACTAAATTTAATACTTTGTTTATCCGAATAGATTGTTGGAACCTATTCAAGTGAATAGGACGAACTTAGTATTTTGTCCCTAGTCACTCAAATGAGGTGACGTCTCGAAATGACTAGATTGTAAGTCGATCGATGGTTGGTTCAGAACCATGGGGTCATGGAGATGACTGGTCGTTTACATAGACAGACTGTATGACACTCTGTCGGACAGTGACATGATAGAGACCCTTAAATCAATTGTTTGATGCCTGGTCGTGGCAGGGTCTTCTATCTTATTCCTATAAGTCGATTCTTTTGAATGGCGACCGTCTATCTGAGTCGGTGCAGTTTCCGATTGGTTTTGGTTGATGTTCTAGGTCGTGCCGTAAAAGGAGGCCGATGGACTTCTTCTGGATCATGGTGATCTGCATCATACAGAGTAGATGGATCAACAGGAATTGTCCACCCACGTTGGGTAAAAAACATCTTTAGGCCACTCGAGGAGTAGTTACTGTAAATGCGTGGCCACGCTCGGAAAGAGATCTATGGTAGATTTTCCGGTCAGACAGTTACTCTCCCTATCGAGAAAACCACTCTAGATATTGTCAATCACCAGTGCGACCTGGGAAGAAAACCTTGGTTGAGTGGGAGATGTGATTAAAGAGACAAGAGGAAACGGTGACGCACACTTGGGCAGACAGTGGGAAGATTGCTGGAGTTAGGTGTCCTCCACAAAAGTGCGCCACATAATAAATCTTATTATGGAATATAATTGGGATATTTATTGACTATATATATGATTAGTCAGTTGATTAACGTAAATCAATAACGGTGGGCTGACTAGAGTTTGACGTTATTGTCGTTTGACGGCGGTGATCAACTGATCCCTTTCGGTCACACCTAAAGGATGAAATCCAAATAGTAACTAATTATTTGTATACGATACAGTTAATTAGTACATGACATATATTCGATATGTACGAGAGTTAATTGTTAGAAATTGAGTTAAGAACTCAAATTCAATTAAGCTTATTTTTCAATTATGCGATAATTGACAAATAAATTTATATCTTATTTTAATACGATTAAATAAGATTTAACTTAGTAATTAATCGTTAAATTACTAAATTAGTTGAGGTTTTGAGATAGAGGTAATTAGTTAATTATATTTACAAGGAGTTGTAAAATAAATTAACTAAGCATTGTGGGACCCATTATATATTGATATAATGGTAAAATATTACTTAAAATGTTAAGTACATATTATTTATTTAATTGAGTCATATAATTGTTATATGATCAAATTAACACTTAATTATACAAGATAATTAACCATATGATCAATAAGTATTTGTAAGACAAATATCAAAAATCAAAATGGACCAAACTAAGGCCATTGTGGCCGGTTGGCTAGTAGTTACATGGTGATGATTTTGTTCTTATTTTTACTCTTTAGTTACTTTATGAAAGTGACATACCAAGTAGTAAACAATCATCACTTGTTCTACAACACTCCACTCTAATGCATGTGATCAAATGAACAAAATAAGAGTCTTATTTGGACTACATGGTCCGGCCTCATGGCTTATAAAATGAACATTTTGTGTTCATTTTATGATCACTTCATTTTGTGCTTTGTATTCTTACTTCTCTCAAAACCTCATATTCTTACTAAAACTCTCAAACACTAATATTTACTAAGTATTACTAGTGTAGTAATATAGTCATAATATTAGTAGAATAATATCTATCTTATTATCTAGTTAATAATAAGGGTAGATTATTTGGGTTAATCTTGGTGCAACTTAGAGGAGATCTTCTACTTTGGGGATTATTTGTATTCATCCATATTATTAGCTCAAGAACAACAAGAAGGAGTTCTTGTTGTGCCCTTATATTTTCCATATCAATGTGAGGAAATTTCTTCTCTTATATAAATGTCTTTATATTTGCATGCATGTTACATAGATCATTAAATACTAAATTAACAAGTAATTTAGCAACTAATTAGAGGAGTCTAATTAAGGTCTATGGACTTTCATATTCCTCTACCACATCATCATCAATAATGTCTTTACCCATCTTTGAAGTGTCTCCCTTGGGGTCCTTGCTTGTGGATGTCCCTTCCCCATTCCTTGATAGCTCTCCATGATCAATTACTAACTCTCCTTGGTCTTCAATTTCCAAGGTCTCCATCTCAAGGTTCTTCATCTTCTCCTTGCCTTTTCCAAGGGGGTGTACCTCCAACTCCTTGCCTCCCCTTAAGGTCATGGCACTAGCATTCTCCCTAGGTGGTGGGATGGTTTGAGATGGGAATCTTGTGGAGCTTGAGGCTTGAGATTTTGACATATTGGAGGCTATTTGGGATAGTTGGGTTTCCAAGTTACTTACCCTAAGGTTGTTTGCCTCCCTATCCTTCCTTGCCTCTTCTCTATCTCTCCTTGCCTCATCCCTATCTTTCTCTTGATTGGCAAGGAGTGTTTGCAAAATATCACTCAAGTTCCCTTGAGAAGAATAATTTCCTTGAATGGGACCTTGGTTCGATTGTCTTTGAGCATTGTTTTGAGATTGAGAGTTGCTTGGGAAATTTGAATTGTTGGGCCTTTGATTGTTGTAAATTCTTTGTGGGTTTTGTTGGAAATTGGAGTTCCGGTTTTGGGTGGTATTTTGGGCTCTCAAATGATTGAATTGACCGTTTTCAAAGCTTTTCGACTTATCCCCTCCCCATCCCAAAAGGTTGCGGTTCCCCGCTTGGTTGTACACTCCCCCTCCACTTGGGTTCCTTGAATTGTAATTCCCATACCCCATAGCATTAACACTTTCCATAGTTGCTCCTTGTTCAATCATGATGTATCATGTGTTGGTGTCATGGTCACCCCCACAATATGAGCATTCAATTGGTTCAGGGTGTTGAGAGAATGAGTTACCTTTGTTAACAACCAAGTTTGACATCATAATTTTAAGTTCACCCATTTCTTGCATGATCATGTGGTTTTGAGATGCATAAGAATTCTCCATGGAGGATACATTCCTAGAGCTCCCTCCCCTTTCACTTTTTCTTCCATAGCTTCTAGTGTTCATTGCCAATTTTTCGTTAATATTGTTGGCCTCGGCCACATTAAGGGTATCCATTCCACCTCCGGTGGCGGCAATGATCATTCTTTGGTCATTTTGGCACAACCCCTCATTGAAAGCCGTTAACAAATCATCTCCCGACATGCCATTTGTATGGGCATCTTGCCACAAGACTCTTGAAACGCTCCCAATAATCATAAAGGGTCTCTCCCATTTCTTGTTCAATAGTAGTGATAAGTTTCTTGGAGTGATTGTGTCTTAAATCCGAATAACACTTTTCAAGACACTTTTTCTTCAAGCCTACCCACGTGGTTACGGAGTGAGCCGGGAGGCAAAAGAGCCATTCTTTCGCGGCATCTTAAAGAGAAAAAGGGAATGCCCTTAACCTGAATTGATCCTCGGTCACCCCTTGGGGAATAGCACCTTCGCAAATCATATGAAACTCTGCCAAATGTCTATTAGGGTCGTTCCCCACCATGCCATGGAATTTAGGTAAGTTGTGGGCGAAGAAACCTTTGAGCTTAAAGTTCACATCCCCCATGGGAGGATATGCAATAAAAAGGGGTTGCTCTTTATAATTCCTCGCCCTAATCTCACCGATTGTCCTATTATCCTCCGCCATATTAGGTGGGTAAAGGACGTTCAATGGAGATGGTATCCTAGGTGGTGACTCAAACTCTTCTTCCGGTTGTTCTTGAAAAATATTATTTTCCACTTCCTCTTCACTAGGTTCCCTCCAAAAAGGTCTCCTATAAAGGGGATTTGAAAATAACCAATTTGATATACTACTTGAAGATGGATCAATATCTTGGTCACCAATTCCCTCTTGTGACCTAGGCATAAACTCTAAAACAACTCAACAACACAAATTAGTATCTTCAATAAGGTTGGCTAAGGAATCAAGAATAGCAACCCAAGAGCATATCACACAAAGTAACTAATAAGCTAAAAGAAAAAAATTTGAAAAACAATCGAAACAAGTTATGACACTAACAAGAGTCTCAATTTTATTTTTAGCTATATTGCCTTCCCCGGCAACGACGCCAAATTTGACGAGCTTAAATCGCGTGTCGTTAATTTTGCTAATTAGCTACGGTCAAATAACAATTTATATCTCCTAAACAAACACAAACTATCTTAAATAAAGGTAGTAAATGGTAAGAATAAGGTCGAACCCAAGAGAAGGCGGTATTAACTAAATTAACTAATCTAGAGTCTTGCAAAAAACCAATTAACAAAACTAATTACTAACTAATTACTCTAATCCCTAATGTAAGACACTAATTAAGACACAAACTTTAATTAATTACAAACTATGATATTAACAATGACAAAAACATGTAGGATAACACATATGGAGAAAGTTTGATTTGAGAAATTGATTAACAAGTCTAAAATAACCAACAAGTACTTAAGATTCAAATATTCAAATATAGAGAAACTAACTTAGTGTAATTTTCCTAAGTTCCCAACAATTAGCAAAGTAAAAACTCTTCCTTTCCTCTCTTCTCTAGTTATCTAATACAAGTTTCTAAGAAATTAGTCAACAAGGATTAACTCAACCAAGGATGACCCTTTACAACCCAATTTACACCCACTAAAACATGAACCCAAATTAAAGATGCAAGCTTTAAGCACAAAACCAAAGAAACAAGCTAGAATCATGTAATAAAATACTAAACCATGTTCCAACCACACAATAAACCAAATTCCACTCAAAAGATTCCAACTTTAAACCAAAGTTGCAATCTTTCAAGGTTGCTTCAACAATATCAAGACAAATTAACCAAACTTATCTAGACAAAGCACTAATTAAACAAACAACTTGCTAAGATGGTTAGTCTCAACAATAATTCATTCAACAATGGAAAATAAACATGAGAAAATGGTATTAACTACAGAAGAAGAGGTTCAAGAGTCTTACAATGCTAAAAGATGAAAACTTGTTCCAATTACACTAAAAAAATGGAAGATTAGCTACCCATAATCAAGAATTACAACCCAAATAATAAAGTTCAACTCAAATTACAAGCCAAAATAAAGAACCAAAGATGAGAGAATTCTAATGTGTTTTTCTGTTGTGTTGTGGAATGTTATGGAAATTATGAAATTTTTTTCTCTCTTTACAATCTGGTCCTTTTATACCCTTGGCTCCGGAAACCTAGGGTCTTCGAGAAATGGGCCTCAAAATGACAAGACGGAAAATGAAGAAACACGTGTCTCATGCCAGGATGCTGGCAGCGCCTACGGACGTTGGCAGCGTCGTGGGACACTGGCAGCGTTCTGATGCGCTGACAGCGTTTTGCACTGCCCGTTTTTACTCTTGGTTGCTCGCCTTGACTTTCGTTGACCCTTTTGAATGCTAGTCTTGCCTTGACTTCTATTGACCCTTTGAATGCTAGTCTTTGCCTTGACTATTTGCTCCTAGCCCACTCCATTTGTCAGGTTTGGACTCGGGTCTCGGGTTTGACTTTGACTTTAGTTGACTTCCGGGTTTGACTTTAAAACTTGACTTAAAAATACCAAATAACAACATAACTACAAGGACTAAGGTTAGCATAAAACGATGCTAACGACCCGTAAAAAGTACATTAAATGGACCTAACAAACACTACTAAACACGACACATTTTGGTGTTGTCACATGTACTCGTCCTTCTTAGCTTCACCTTGCTCGATATTCATCAAAATGTAAGGATTTGACGTAGAAATGACTCAAATCCTACAAATGACATAAAAACACGAGAATACTTCCAAACAAGCAATTAGCTCTTAAAACCACTATAAATAGTGAATAATAACATGAGAATACGAGATAATATAAGGGATAAAAGTATATAAATATTAGACACATCATGTACCTACTTGACCCAAAGGCTATCATATTTAGTATAAACCCACCATACTATTTTCTGTAAGAATGCAACATTCCAAGTGTGATTGTTTCTGATATCCAGCCCACCCTTAGATTTAGGCACACAAATATTCTCCCAATTCCCTAAGGAACTATCAAATAATCCTCTCTGCCATCCTAAAGATAATGCCTGCAGATATTATCCATCTTCTTCATAACACCTTTATGGATGACAAATATGCTTCGCCAGTAAGAATAAATAATGGAAGATAAGACAACATCATAACCACTACTCAGTTTATACTTTGGTTGTTGCTGCTACTAGTATAGATTCGTGTAATTCTTGCGCGGTATATATAGAGTTTTAATTTTTTTTACCATTACATATACATTAAATTGACCCGGTTTATTTTCTAAATTCACCTCTATGTACTTTGATTTGAGAAAGCAATCGATCTGTAAAACTAATAAAGAATGAGTAATGATATGAAATGTTATTTTTAATGATAGTGTATTTTTTTTAACTCGATACTAATGATTTATAGTATGACTTTTCTCAAATTTTTAAATAGATTTTTTTATCATGAAACTAATTGTAATAACAATTTGTAATTTTTATTTATACGAGCGAATATGCATTAAATTAGTTTCTTATAATAACACCAAATGAAATATTTACCAATCTGTACGCTATGCCTTCATACAAAATTTATTTTGTTTTAATTAAAACATTATAGTTTAAGTATGATAACGAAAAATATTATAGTTCCATGAAAATATATATATGAAAAAAAATATTATATTTTAATAAAAAGGATAAAGCTTTCATAAAAGAAAATATAATTTTTTTTCCTTAATTAGGGGAGTGAGTTTTGGAGGGAAAACAATTGAGTTTTTTTTATTCTCTTAGTATATAAAGGGTTACTTTCACTAGTATCGTGGTTGTTTTTGTTACTTTTTACTACTCAAATAGTCACATATGAGTGATTTCTATCATCTTTAACACATCAAATATTGCTATAGTTACTAACACTACTAACGTACTCCCTCATATTCACGCATTTCTTGCCTCTTTCCTAATTGGGTAAGTTGGATTTTCTTCCCTCTTTCTCTTTTTGGATGTGGAGTACTGTATTTTGTATGGTTCAAATTCATTTGTATGTGGGATAGTGTTTTGTGTGGTCCAAATTTATTTCCTTAATTCTTGTGCAAAAAAGAAAGGGGAAGAAATAAGTGAATATGGATGAGGGAATACTTAATTTTGCTACTTACACTATTTTATTAGTCTTATATATTTAAATAATAAATATATTACATGTTTACATTAAATCATTCTATTATTAAATTGTTATACCAGTTGTGTATGCAAGTCCTAGACCTCTAATTAGACTCCTCTAATTAGTTCATTAAATTACATTAACTTAATGATTTAGGATCTAGTTATCATGCATGCAAATATAAAAGCATAAAAGAAAAGATAAGACCAAAACATCCTTACATTGGGATTATTCGGTTCAATATGGGCACAATAAGAACTTCTTCTTATTGTTCTTGAGCATGAAATTAATGGACGATCCTTCATAAAACAACCTCCAAAGTAGAAGGTCTTCTTCTTGTTGCACCCAAGATTAAACCCAAATAAGCTTAGCTTATTATTAACTAGATAATAAGAAAGATAAATACTACTAATATTATTGTATTACTACACTAGTAATATGGTATGAATATTAGTTTGCATGTGAGTTTTAGAGAGTTGTTGAGTTAGAAAGAGAAGTAAGAAATAAGCATAAAAAAATGAAGTAGTAAAAATGTGAACAACTCTTGTTCACTTATAAAGGCCATATGGCCGGTCAAGACTCGCTCAAATGAGTGATTTTTGTGCTTATTTTATTCTCATGCAAATAGGTAGAGTGTGGGTAAGAGAATGATAATGATCATGTGTCATAACATGTCATAATCACTTGGTGGAGTGTGGAATTGGTAGAGCAAAATCACTAGTGATTTTGTCTACACAAAACCGGTGCACATGAGTCCACAATGGACCATTTTGATTTTTGATATTTCGTCCCACAAATACTTATTAATCATATGCTTAATTATCTTGTATAATTAAGTGTTAATTTGATCATATAACAATTATATGACACAAATTAATAAACAATATGTACTTAACTTTTAAGTGATATTTTACCATTATATCAATATATAATGGATCCCACAATGCCCAGTTAATTTATTTTACAACTCTTTGTAAATATAATTAACTAATTACCTCTACCTCAAAATATATGCATTACCTCAACTAATTTAATGAATTAACGATTAATCACTAAATTAAATCTTATTTAATCGTATTAAAATAAGACGTAAAATTTATTCAGTCAGTTATCGTATAATTGACTAATAAACTTAAGTGGAATGAGTTCCTAACTCAATTTCCAATAAATAACTCTCGTAACTAAACGTACATATCAAATATATGTAATGCACTAATTAAACTGTATCGTATACAAATAATTAGTATTCTATTTGGGTCTCATCCTATAGGTGTGACCTAAAGGGATCAGTTGATTACCGCCGTCATACGACAATAACGTCAAACTCTAGTCAGCCAAGCGTTACCGATTTACGTTAATCAACTGACGTGGAGTATCAAAATATACTAATCATGCCACGTATATTCCAAATGAGATTTATTATATAAATGCACTATTGTGGAGGACACTTACTCCAACAATCTCCCACTTGTCCGATACAAGTTGTGCATGTAGCAACACTAT
Organism: Heliosperma pusillum; assembly: GCA_022085475.1. Lineage (NCBI taxonomy): Eukaryota > Viridiplantae > Streptophyta > Magnoliopsida > Caryophyllales > Caryophyllaceae > Heliosperma > Heliosperma pusillum. The sequence goes on along the minus strand of JAIUZE010007253.1, from coordinate 18,302 downwards.
TGTGGAGGATTCCTACTCCAACAATATCTCCCACTTGTCTCAACAAGTTGTGTGCTACCGATTCTCTTGTCTCTTTTGTGTCACATCCTCCCACTCATTGCAAGGTGTCTTACAGGTCGTACTTGCAATTGAAATTATAAATAGAGTGGTTTTCTCGATCTGGGAGAATAACTGTCTGACCGGAAAATCTACCAGAGATCTCTTCCGAGCGTGGCCACGCATTTCCAGTTACTACTCCTCGAGTGGCCCGAAGATGTTAATACCCAACGTGGGTGGACAATTCCTGTTGACCCATCTTACATTGTATGATGCAGATCACCATGACCCAGAAGATGTCCATCAGCCTCCTTTCACGGCACGACCTAGGACAAAAACCAAAGTCAATCGGAAACTACACCGAATCAGGTAAATGGTCGTCAATCTAAAGAATCGACTCATAGAAATAAAATAGAAATCCCCGCCACGACCAGGCATCCACAATTTTGATAAGAGACTCTATTATGGTCACTGCCCGACAGAGTGTCTCAACAGTCTGTCTATGTAAACGACCAGTCATCTCCATGACCCCATGGTGCTGAACCAACCATCGATCGACTTACAATCTAGTCACTTCGAGACGTCACCTCAAATGAGTGACTAGGGACAAAATACTAAGTTCATCCTGTTCACTTGAATTGGGTTCAACCTTTCTTTCAACCAATTCGGATAAACAAAGTATTAAAATTTAGTCAAATTAAATAAAGGAGTTTTTAATGAAACTCTAACAATGAATGCGATTATCAAATATTTGGAAAAATTGATACGCTATCAATAATTTCATATCTCATATCTCATAATCTCTAGCAAAAGCATAGCTAATGGATTAGCAATACGTGCATCTCTCCCATCTTTCTGATTGCCCTTTCTCTTCGTCTATGTAATCTCATATTACATAAAACATTCTGAGTACGTGTCTAGGTTTGAATCTAGATTTAGGACTCTTGGCCTAAAGGTAGCTCCCACTGTTTTACCAGTATCACGGGATAGGATATACAACTATAGGAACTACTTCTAGTTCCTCTAATACTGTCGAATCCAAGCTACTTTCATATGCATCATCATATGATGCAATGTACTCCATTTCCGTTGTGAAATCCGCAATGATAAACTGCCTGGAACACTTCCAGCGGATACATGACATTTATATTTGAAAATGTCACTCCTACTTGGAACCTTTCCAATAGTCTTTTCTGCTTTGAACTCTTCCAACAGATAAATTTTCTATAAAACACAGTCAGTTCATGATTTCAAATTACTTTGATCAGTTTGGAAACTGAAGTCTGTGTAACCCCTTACACACAACTCACTGTAAACTCCAAACACATGGAACATATCTTTAGTCCTTCGCAAGCACTTAAGGATGTTATTTATGGCTATCAAGTGACTCTCACTTGGATTTGATTGCAAACGACTTGTCATGCTCAAAGCATGCGAAAGTCGGATTGAGTATACATCACAGCGTATATAATTGATTCCGCAGTGGAAGCAAAAGGAATCAATTATCATGTGTTCAACTTCCTTGAACTAGTCAAAGATCTTATCAATATAAGAATTTTGACTCAACGCTAATATCCTTTTAGATTTATCTCCACAAATCCATATATCTAAAAGATGTATTCTACTTCTCCAAAATATTCCATCATTTAAATGATCAATATATCTCCCCATATAAGACTGATGAAAACCATATTACTCCCACTAAACTTCATGTATAAACATAATTCCTCGAGATATCGAGAAATATTTTATGACATGATTGACACACTAATTCCAACTCTTTAGTGCTTACTTAAGACATCCTCTTAAGCTTGCAAATTAACTTAGAATAGTTAGGATCTACGAATCCACAGGTGAATATAAAATATACTACCTCTTCTAGAATCGTATTCAAGAAGGTGGTCCTTGAGTTCCAATTGACATCATATTATTATGTTATGCTGTAATCACTAAGTATATTCGAATGGATCGAAGAATTAAGGTTGGTGCAAAACTCTTTGCCTACCCATTTATCTTTGAAAACATTTTAATGTTCATCCTTGTAAATTTCGATCTTAAAAAACAATTTACATTGAAGAGATCGTACTTCTTCAAGTAAAATTTATCAGGTCATATACCTGACCATCACGCATAGAGTCCATTACGAATCGCATGACTCTACGCCATAGCAAGAAGTTGGGACTAGAAACAGTATCTTATAAGTCACAGATTAGAATTCATCTCAGTAAAGTAGACTAAAATCCCACCTGACCTCTTAGGTTCCGAAGAAACAACTACTGAACAAGCAATGAGGAAAACCTTTTCCGGACCATATGCTCAGTTTGTGGCTCTTGAAACATTTTCTCCCACTTTGTCTTATCAAGAAATAATCGTATTTTTATTGAAAGACAGCATCACAAGTCACAAACGCTTTGTTCTCGTGGTCAATGTAGGATTATTGAGCACTTGTTTCATTCGGATAAATTACAAATTAGGCACGCTACCCACCCATATCGTATATGGAATGAAATCAGACTGTTTTAAATGTTTTTTAATATGGTGGGAAAAGAAATTGTAGACAAAAATATTAAGATCCCTAGGTTAGTCAAATGGCTCAGTTTGACTTGACAAAGACAAAATCATATCGTATAAGGTTCATTTTCTCTATGCAACAACACCCTTATCTCATAATGTGTGTTAGAGAAGTTAACTCGTGAAACTATTTCACAATACTTTTGGTGAAAATCAATGTCAATACTTAGATATTTCTTGTTACGATTTGGTCGTAAGTCCACTATCTAATATTCTTGGTGGTTAACTACTTCACATTGAAGCTCTTTGAACTTTTCAAAGATTTCTCTTGGCACCTCATTAAGTAGAATCAAACACAATATCTACTTACGTTGTCGGTAAATAAAGTGAAGTAGTCATCACCATCTCTGGTTGTGTTTGTTATTGGACTACACATATTCTTATATAATGGGGCCAATAACTCGCTAGTTCGATTTCCTTTTTAACAAAAGGGTACGAATCATCTTGCCTTGAATACAAGATTCGCACACACCATAAGAATCAAAATAAAATGGTTAAGGGATACTAGTCGATACTAGACGTTTATGTGCTACACAATCCAGAATTAAGATTAGATTTGGGTCACCATTTTTGAGCTTATTTCAATCTATATGACAAGTGATCGGTTGTGTCGCGGTCCCGATACAAAAATAATTACCCACACTTAGGCTAACAACATAAGGAATGTAATTAGGGAAGTAGGGTGTCGATCCTCAGGGAGTACGTGTTAACTATGAATTGCTATGGAGTGATTTTCATTTAAGTTCGAGTCATTTGAGGTGGTTGTCTAAACTACTAACATAAAATAAAATGACAAGTATGTAAATGACGATATTTAAATGACAAGTATGTAAATTGCAATAAAATAAATCTAATCTAATTGACGATAATTAAAATGACAAGTATTGAAAGGCTACCTAACTAAACTAATAAAATGACAATAAAGTAAACTATCTAAGAACGATAATAAAATGACGGTAAAGTAAACTAACTAAACAACAATAAAATAAACTATCTAAAACGGTAAAATAAACTATCTAATCAAATTGATATAGTGAAAGAGAAATTCATGTAAAACGATTTAAAAGCTTTATTGATACCAACATTAGAATTACTATGATTGTCTAAGCCTTGTAGCGGTATATTCCTCTCGGATTCGTACCGACATTTTAATGGGTCCTAACGTCCTCTCACCCTGGTTAGGTCACTAAACCCCTATTGGTAGTCCTAATTCTCATCCCAACTCTCGTTTCTAAGACGGAAATTGACTAATACAAACAATTGTTTATGGCCACTAAACAAAGTTATAGAATTTGACACGACCAAAGGAAGAAACAAACTAGGTGGTTCTATTGGTATCGACTCTTCTTTTAATTCATTTTAACTAGCAAATCATTTCAATATTACAACTCTATTTATTGTATTTACACGATGATAATCTTACAATGTTATATCTAATTTATGTGATTAAGTAAATTAATAGGAAAAAGATGAACAATATTAAACTATGAAATAAAAGTACTACAATGATTACGGTGATTATATTAATAACGATTCTAATGATAAACTTCATGATTATATGATTAGACAAAATACAATATGACATGTTAAACGATATTTTAGTTTCAACTAGATTACTTTTAGGTGGGTTTCCTAACAACAATAATATGAAGACAAGACTAATTAGGTTATAGTTCATGATGATGAAAATTGCATAAGTAAAGGATAGAGAATTACCGAGATTGGAATGCAAATTATGTAAGAACGAAAATAAAGAACAAATATCCAACCCAATGTAATGACAAATGCTTATTGAAACACTAGAGAAGTACTAGGAAATTGCTGTAAAAATAGTCTAAGATAAACTAGAAACTATGAACTAAAACTTGTATGAAAGAAATAATGTGTATGCTAATTTTGTTGTGTTTTTGATTCATGATTATTTGTGTGCTAATCCTTGGCTTTTATAGGGCTGCATGGCTGCACATCCGCGTCCAAATTCATACCCTAGACAAAGCCATAAAATACTCCATTAAAGCTTGGTAGAAGAAGAGCCAAGAGACGTCCATCAGCAAACATACCCGATCGGGTATGTAACCCAGATGGATTTTTCCGTCTCTTCCAATTTCGTCTTTGGGCACGGAATCCTATGCCTTGGTCTTGGTCAATATAACACGTAATTGCGCTTGGGCTAGTCCTTCTTTGACTTGGGTTGATGTTTTCCTTTGAGAAACAAAGTCAAGGTCCAAGATAAGTCCATTCGAGGAAGGATGTAGCGGAATCGTAGTCAAATCTTGAATTGGCTATCATCGGTTCCTTGAAAACTCGTATTCTAGTGCCTTTGCTCCATAAAGTAAGAAAATATAGCAAAACCGCTTCATTTCCTATAAAACGAGTCAAAGCACGCAAAACAACTAGAATAGCAATACTAGCTCGTTAATCACTTAACAAAGTGCATAAATCATGTATAAACCGAGCTAAAACGGGGGATAAATTAGTACAAAATATCACTTATCAACAAGTAATTTCTAGTTTAGGTCAAGAATATAATTACCTTTGATTGGTATGGGATAACCATGGACCAAGTAAAGGCATAAAAAGATACAACGCTTGTTCTATTCACAAAAGTGAAACACTTGTGTCGTACACTAAAGTGGATACTATATTCTTTATTTAGAGGTTATGTACATAATAACGTTTATTAAAGTATACCTCTAAATCCAAAACTAGATTGATCACATTATAACTTTTATATGTCTCTATAGAAATAAAACTACAATAGTTCTATTTCCCTTGTAGGTCGACATTTAATCATGGTTAGTCGTCGCACGAATCATGATTATATGCATTGAATACATTGGTGAAAACCATAATGGGTATCTAATGCCCAAAACTTGCATTTTAGCAAAATAAATGTCGATCATATAGATATTATGGGTGAAAATAGTACACCCAATTTCTAACTCTTTAGAAAACTTGGGGCAGATTCTTTTCTTGTGTCCTACACTGTAAGAATAGAATCATCAAAGGTTGGGTTTGACACCTTACTTGGGTTTTGACTTTACTATTCAAAATAGACTTGCCTTTTTCCCTCGCCTTGTGCCAACATCGTGCCAACCTACTCTTGAACCTCGTTTTATTCTTACCAATTAAGAATATAAACATCCCTCTTAGAGCTCCCACTCACTTTCATGAATCTCTACTTAGACAAGTATATTAGAATTATAATGAAGATTATTCTTCATTTCATTCATGGTTTTACCTTCAAAAAGGATAAAACTTTCATGAAGTGTCTACGGTTTTTGGTTGTTCATGATTTCAAATAAATCGATTAACCTAGTCGTCCCAACTGATTTGGCCTGTAACACCCGCAAATGTACCCTATTTTTTATAATGAAAATATTTTACGGATACTTTTCAGCGAAATTTAGTTTTAATTTAGAATTTAATTTTTCGAGTCGAATTTAGAATTTCCGAGTTCGTATTTGGAATTTCCGCGAGATTTCAAGTAAATCCCGTCTTAAGCCGTCTTTGACTTTTGTTGACTTTTTCCCTTACACATCTCATACTACCACTTAACCTATTTCTTCACAACTCAAACACAACACTTACTTCATCACTAAGAAACCATCAAAACCCTTGCCTCCATTTTGATCCATTCTTAGAATCATCGTATCTCATTCGTTTCTTGCTCAAATTCACGTAAGTTCGTCTTATTCTTCCCCTCTTAGCTTCCTATATCCGTATTGGTAATAAAATTACCGTCTTTCTCGCTTTTTAAATTATCCGTCTTTCTCAAGGTGAATGATATTCATCTTTTATTATCTAATTGTATGTAGGTGGAGACTAGGAAGGTTTAGAAATCGATTAAAGGCGCGAAAAGGTAACGGTGAAGGGTTACTCGATATCATTTACGTGTTTTACATGCTTTATATGCTAGAATTCGTATTTAGAATACGATTAGTAAGCTTAGGATTCATGTTATTTATGATGATTGTTGTTAGTTGATGATTATTGATGATGAATATTGATTGTTGATAGTTAATAGAAGTAGATTGTGAGAATTGAAATTGATTGAACATTGAAAGGTTGTTCTCGGGTTGATGTTGTCCCAGTCGGGTGCCCGGCCGCCGGTCCATTGGCCGGCTTGGAACTCACTGCACCGACCCTTTTTCGTAAAATGATCATATCTCCTTCGTTACTTGCTTGTTTTAGGCTTGTGACCTATCGTTGGAACCGTAAGAGGATAAGATATCACCTCAACTTGGAATTTCTGCATTTGCATATCTAGAACTCTAGTTATGACCGTTTGAAGTGCACCCTTGTTTTAGTTAGTTTCCAAAATTGGATTTTTGTGTGTATTGGTGCTCCTGGCCGGGGTACCGGCCGCCGGCCTCCAGACCTGCCTGGAACACGGCTGTGTTTTATTCTTATAACTTCTAAAACCCGTAATTTATAATAGTTCGCATGGTTCGTTTATCGTAAAATTTTACGTAGTGACTTATAATATTAATGTTTTGAATATATGATATTTCATTCGCTTATATCACATGTTTTGTGACGGTTTTTGGTATGTCCCACTTTGAGTCGGTTTTTACAAATGATACGGTTGAGCACTATTTTGTCTTGTGCTTTGTACTCTTATTCCCTTGGCTACCTCCACGTTCGTAAGGCTGGAATGTCGGAACGGGGAGGTATCCTATTGCTTAATTGCATGTGTAGTGGGCATACGACGACGTTGTTGGGAGTTGAACGCATTGCGTTGATCGACCCGGCCGTCAAATGTTGTGTACTTGCGAGGTGGTGTTATTTGCATGTAGCGTACCGCTTGTTATGAGGCTTGTGCTCTTTTCCGCCTCTTTCGTGAAATATCGACCGAATTTGGGGTACTTGGCGTCTATGATTGACCGAGTCTTGATTCGAAATTTTATCGCATGTCCAAATCGGAAAACGTTATTCTAGAGTCTGGCCAGGTTTTAGACTAGGACCGTTTATTATCGGCGTCCTACCGGAGGAAATTATCCACATATACGAAATGTGATTCGTGTAATGCGTTCGGAAATGTCTTATCTCGTGGTGCCTGTTAATCATACTTGCCATGTACACGGTGCTAGTGGGCGTTTTCATTTACCACCGTGAGAGATGGTCGTCTTTGTGTCCGTTTGTTCTTGTATGCGTTACTTCAGGTTTATTATTCATGTCATTGCATGATTGGGCATCGTCACTGTATTGGTACGTTTGATGGATGATATATGATGGATTTTATTGTGATCATCGCATGACGACTTTGCATGTTGTTGGTCGATTCTTCAACTTATCAACTTATAAACCGCTAACGGTGAGATGCCAGCCCTAGAAGCGTATTCGTTGCCTAAGAGTGTCTTCCTTCCCGAGTCTTTGTATAACCTGATGGGTCGGATTTGATTACATATGCTCTTACTCATTATATATTGAATTTTCCTATCTATCCTTATCGGTATCTCACATGTATATCTATATATGCATGCTTCTACTTTTGTATTTCCTTTTATGTACGTTTAATGTGATATGGCTGGGAGAACCCGGAGTTACTCCCCACTGACTGTGGCGTTCTTGTTTTTCATGGATGAACAGGTTGATTGATTTGGATGGCTTTTTGCTTGTGGTATTTTGGGTTCGGGTGTGAGCTAGCGGGCGTTGTCCCTGGATGAATCACCTCTAGACGTTATTTAGCTAGTTTGCTAATCACTTTGACTTTGATAACATTTTGAGAGACTTCGTCTCTTTGTGGTATATTTTATTTTGTTTGTAATTATTTGACATTCCTCGTATTTCTATCTTGCATGTAAAAAGTTTCAAAAACATCGTATTTTCCGCTATATAAATCACATGCTTGTTATGTTTTATTTCCGCATTCGCGAGAGTTGTCACAACTTAGCATCAATTTTTTTAATGATACTTTTCTGAATTAATTTTTGATTATGTAAATTTAACAATTGTGGAGATAATAATATAATACACAAAACTTTAATAGAGATCTAAGATAATACTTAAAAGATTTAAAATATTTTGGTTTGATATATAAGGTCCAAAGGATACCTATATATAATCATATGATTACCAACCTTATGTTAATTTTACAATGTGGGACAATTCTACTATTTTATACATAGCATATTTATCACATCTACAAACGTTTTAGACATATATAAGACAATAGTTAAGAGACTAAAAAAATTGTGGGTTGATACATACGTTTTAAGGATGACTCCTATTTATAATCATAGGATTACCCACTTTATGTTATTTTTCCGATGTGGGATAATTTTACTATTTATACGTAATATATTCACCACATCTACATTATTTTTCAATGTGGGACAAATAATATATTAAGTAGTACACCATCTTTTTCTATAAAATACATATTTGTATTATTTTTTAGTTTATAATAATTAAAAGATTTTCCACTTAATATTTTAAATCCAAAGTATGATTTATGAAACTTTCCTAAATTAATTTTTGGGAAATTCTACCGTGTACCCCTATGTTTTTGGGTTTTCTATGGTGTACCCCTTCATTTTTGAAATTCTACGGTGTACCCCTGAACTTTATACCTTAGTCTATACAATAACCTTATTGATTATCTTTGCTAGGTTTTTTTCTTAGTTGTTCTATTAAACCGTTTTTTTACCGTACCAATTACTCGACAACCTGCTCAATTACTTATTAGTTTGCCGTATTATCCATTAACCCACTAAATAGTATACGAATATAACTAACAATTCATAATTCCCCATTAGCATTTCATGTATTATAACGAAGGCTTTTAATAGTAGTTTTTGCTTATTTACAGCGATTTGCGATGCTTCTTATAGAGAATGGTGATAAGACATTAATAAGTCAGAATAAAGGTCGAACCACGGTTGTTTGATAAACAATAAAGTTAATGTAGACTTGAAGAAGGTCATCATGGAGAAATCAACAAGAAGTTTAGGGGTACAACGTAGATTATAAAAAAAAAGGGTATAACGTAGAAAACCGAAAAACTGAGGGGTACACCGTAAAATATCCCTTAATTTTTTATGATGTAAATTTCACTATTGTAAAGATTATAATACAAACTTGAAAGAGATCTCTAAGACAATACTTAAGAGACTCAAAAGATTTTGGGTGGAAACATAAGTTCCAAAGATGAATTTTATTTATAATCATAGGATCATCCTACCTTACGGTAAATTTTTGATGTGGGACAATTCTACTTTTTATACGTAATATATTCGGCACACTAAGTTATTTTTTAATGTGAGACAAATAACATACTAAGTAGTACATGATATTTTTCTATAAAATAATTAATTCTTGACTACTACTAAACTATTATACTAATATTAGAATAATAAAAATTATTTTAGAAGTCATTTATTTAATTTTCATATACTTATGTTCTAGTTATACTCTAATGAAAGCATTTTTCGTTAAGAATCCAAATATGTAAGTTTCGAAATGTTTTGCACTATATTTTTTTTTGTAAGATTGATAATCAAATTTTTTTTACGTAATAATAGTTGAGATATTAGAAATATTACATATTATCTTTTTTGTAATCTTTCAAGATTTTAATATATACTTTCCAAAAACTGAAAAAGATGATGTGAACCTCTAAAATATATATATATATATATATATATATCTATATATATATATATATATATATATATATATATATATATATATAGAAATTGAATCATGTGAGGCACCCTTCTTAGTATGAGGCGGCTGGACACATTCTAAACCGTTGGATTTAAAAATTGTAGGCTCACCAGATGATGCCATGTGTCAGATCTCATGACAAATCAACACACATTAATATTATGAATCTCCTCCTTCCACATTTACTGACAACCCCTCATATGTACTGACATAATTGTTTATCACTCTTTCTATCAATCTCCTTCCTTCCCCATTGCGTATTATACTTGCCGGCAAACCACCGGAAGTCCGACCGATATTTTCAGAAGGATGATCTTCACCAATAGTCCGGCCAACCTGAGCTCCGGTTATGTCGACGATTTTATCCTTATTATTATGAATCCCTACCGACGGGCCACCAACACTCTGACCATCATTGCCTTACATCTGGTCGGCCGCTAGTGACTCAGATCTGAGCGCCACTACCGACGCATCTCTTTTTTTCCACCGAAGTTATATCATCAAATGACTTTCATATCTGGGTTGTTAGTGGTGTATGACGGTGATAGGTGATGTCATTGGCTTTGTCTTTGTTGGCCGGTGACGTTGTTGGTTCTGTCTAGACTGGCCGCTGATCACTTGTGTGTCCGTCGCGGTCTGAAGTGACATGTGTTGCTTGTGTAGGTTGATGCGGCTGCCAGAGCTGAATGGAGGGATGGGGTGGTGCTGGTGATGGCGGTGGTCACTTGTTAGTCAGTAAGCAGGAACAAATAATAATGCCAAAGTCAGGCCGGAAAAGGGCTCGTGATATATGTCTTTCGGTTGCTGCGTGTGGTGTTAGTGAAAGTGTGATGGTGGTTGTGGTATTTCATCAGTCGCGTTTGTGATTTTTTAGGGATTCCGGCGATTTCGACGACGCCGTTTAGGGTTGCTGACAATGTTACTAACAAAATGCTTGTACTCTTTCACTTACTCCTTTTTTCATTAACATTTGTATTATTATCTAGTTCTCATGATGCCACATAATTTGTGAATCTGAGACCTTATTATGTGAATCTGAGACTTTGTTTTGTGAATCTTAGACCTTATCATGTGAATCTGAGACTTTGTTTTGTGAATATCAGATCTTAATTTGTGAATCTCAGACCTTAATATGTGAATCTGAGACTTTGTTTTGTGAATCTGGGACCTTATCATGTGAATCTGAGACTTTGTTTTGCGAATATCAGATCTTAATTTGTGAATCTCAGACCTTAATATGTGAATCTGAGACTTTGTTTTGTGAATCTGAGACCTTATCATGTGAATCTCAGACTTTGTTTTGTGAATATCAGATCTTAATTTGTGAATCTCAGACCTTAATATGTGAATCAAAGACTTTGTTTTGTGAATCTGAGACCTTATCATGTGAATCTCAGACTTTGTTTTGTGAATATCAAATTCATGTGAATGAATTTGGTGAGGCTAGCCGCCTCGCCATAATTAGATGCCTCACCGGATCCGGCCTATATATATATATATATATATATATATATATATATATATAGGCTCATGTGCGAACTAATAGTTCAGTGCGAACTGTACGAACTATTACTAAAAGACACCTTTTTCCATCTAAGCCCAAACACAACCATACTCCAAGGAAAGCCCACACACATTCAGCCTCTTTAGCAAACTCTAACATCCATCTACTACACCGGCAACACTCCCGACGTCATCACACAGGCGCACCACCGCTGCATCCGCCACCGTGAAACTACCCATAAAATGCCGGCCGAAGACGCCTCCTTCCTTTCGCATCTTCGTATCCCCTCTTTTATCTATATAGCCCCTTTTTAGGTCTTAGATCTTGAGAGTGTCGTCGATGAAAGATCGGAAGACATTTGCGGCTCTAGACTTTCCGACAACATCATCAGTCGTTAGAGTCGTATTCTTAGTCATCGTCGCCGGAGTTCAGCACCATCTCACCGGAGAATCGATGAACGCATTTCTCGACGGCAGTCAATACTCTCCGTGATACATCAGCACACCACTGTGTAAATCACTACTCCATTGTTGCAAATATGCAATATCATTGCCCATATCAATATCATATTAGTATAAGATTTTTAGCCATATCTTACGCTTTTTCGTGTCAGAGAGTATCAAAACTTCAAGATTGGGAGCTCACTATGATGCTGTAGATGAACTGAATGTATACTATTCACTCTGCATCATCTGGTATGGAGAAAGTCATTCATCGATTAGAGGATCAAGGTGTTCACTCCTATATAATAGATGTCAGGAACAACCCGCTAAGAGCAAATATATTAACATAAAGTACAATACAAATTAAAATAATACGTTGTATTACTCAGATATCAAATTTCCAAATAAGAATTGTATTTCTTTTATATTTCTATTATGTTGGGTAGATCTAATAGTCTCGTAGGAGAGGAAGAGTGTACATAGATGCAGGATGATGTTATTCACTTGTTCAGCTCAGGTGCTGTCATTTACATTTTTGTTAACTCTCTTGTACGGAGGATTGGGATAGATGTGGCTCAAATGTGGCTTGATGGAGAAGAGACTTTGGTGTACACAATTGACAGGGATAGTCATGTGTGTTATAGGTAAGGTGTAATGAATTGGGTGGGTGGTGGGTGGTGGTTTGTGGATACACACAGTAGCATCCTAGGTACACCAGTATACTACTATGGTCTATGGATACACAAATTGAGCATAACGTCAAGATTTGGCCAAGTTGAGTGTGGGGATGGAATTATGGAAGTACTTGCTCCTCGAGAATGTTATCGCTTTAACTCGTTTACATTGTATAAAATTCTCAACCTTTAGTGTTCATTCCTGATACTTATTTGATGTGCTTGTGACATGCTGACATATTCCATCTTTTGTAAATGAGATCAAGTGCATTGTTCTTCCTACAAGCTCATTGCTCATAAATTGCTACGATGATCTCTCAAATCAATAACTCATGTGCTTACGTTAGGTTAGATTTTCTTGACACGGCTTTATTCACATAGATTTTTACTAGGTACGTGACAAAAAAACTCAACCTTAAATCCCTTCCCGTCCTAAATTAGGATACGAACCTTTAACATGCTGGATACATCCGTTTAAGTTGCTAGATACATACATCTAGTTAGCTAGTTACACTCTTTTATTTTGCAAGATACAAACCTTTAAGTGGCTAGATACACTTCTTTAATTTAGTGTATAAAATTAAACTAAACGATGATAATTACGTGGATTATTCACTTGAAATTAACTAAACCTAATAAAACTATTCTGGTAAATACCAAAGAAAAAATAATTAATACTCGGTAACAATTTACTTAAAATTAGTTATTTTATTAGTGAATGTGTCTATTAGTTTAATTTTATAAACTAAACTAACTTAATTAAGATCGGGATACACATGCTCCTACTTATGGATAGTTAGTCTATTAGATACACTCCTTTAACTTGGTAGATACCGAACTTTAGCTTGTTAGATATGTAACTTCGGCAAACTAGATACACTCCTTTAAGTTACTAGATACAAACATTTAACTTGCCAGATACACTCTTCTAAGCTACTAGACACATACTTGTAGTTTGCTAGATACACTCTTTTAAATTACTAGATCTATACATTTAGCTTGCTAGATACACTCTTTTAAGTTACTAGATACATAGGTTTAGCTTTTTAGATACATTCTTTTAAGTTATTAGATACATATATTTAGCTTGCTAGATACTTAACCTTTTTCTTACTAGATACACCCCTTTAAATTACTAGATACATTTCTTTAACTTGCTGGATACACCCCTTTGAATTATTAGACACATACATTTTTTTTGCTAGATATACCCCTTTAAATGACTAGATACACCCTTTAAATTACTAGATACATATCTTTGTCTTCTTAGATACACTCCTTTAAATTACTAGATTCATTTCTTTAGCTTGTTGGATACACTCCTTTAAATTACTAGATACATTTCTTTAACTTGCTGGATACACCCCTTTGAATTACTAGATACATACCTTTTTGATGCTAGATACAGCCCTTTAAATTACTAGATACATTTCTTTAGCTTACTGGATACACCCATTTGAATTACTAGATACTTACCTTTTTCTTACTAGATACACCCCTTTAAATTACTAGATACATTTCTTTATCTTGTTGGATACACCCCTTTAAATTATTAGACACATAATTTTTTTTGCTAGATACACTCTTTTAAATGACTAAATACACCCTTTAAATTACTAGATACATATCTTTGTCTTCTTAGATACACCCCTTTAAATTACTAGATACACTTCTTTAATTTGTTAGATACACTCTTTTAAATTATTAGATTTATTTCTTTAGCTTGCTAAATTATTTGTGGCATATGCAATAAAATCAACTAAACCCATTTTCCAAATCATGTTTGCCTTTTGTCATATCATAAAACAAAAGTACAGAACCTTCCCTTAAACATTGAAATCAAACAAACAGCAAATCAAAACTAATTGTAAGCAACATAAACACAACTTTACGTATAAACTCATATGAAGTCTAACTTAACACCTAAACAAAAAGACAATCAGATAACCGAAAGCTAAATCTTTCACTCCAATAATGACTTTACAACCAAACCCAAATCAAACATCTTAAAATACTCTTGCGGTTTTTGAAATTGGCTTCTAAATTGTAGATCTGGAATCATAAAATTAACTTTTTTTATAATTTTACCACACCAAAACCCAATTGCCGATGAGGAAATTGACGCCGGCATGCGCCTGGTTACCGACAGCGTTGAAAGGCAAGAGCATCACCGTCACGAAACACAAGGCAATGCCGGAAAGCCGATGGCGAGTGATGCGCGGGATCGGAGACGAAGAAAGAGAAAGGATAGGCGTCGTCTGGACCGAAGATGCTGGCAACGGTGTCGTCATATTATAGTCGGCGGGAGCTTAGGTAGAGTCGTTGAGGCGGTCTTTCTAGCGGCGTCGGAGGTGGCTGAAGTAGTTCGGGGTGGGTGTGTGGTGACTAGTGTAGATGGAGAGAGATTTAGGAGTGATTTAACGCTTCTTATTGGTTTCATCTGACTTTTATTAGATGGACGTAAGGTACCCGGAGCTCCGGTGGTCGCCGGCATGAGTATGGTAGTATGATGTGTGGGTGAGTATGTAAGAGATAAAGTGAAATGAGTGATTGAAAGTAACGAAGATAAGTTAGTATTACTTGAGTTATAAGTTTGACTTTTCTTATTTACTTAGTCTTACCATTTTCAGCTAGTTCGCACCAGATCCCGCCCCTATATATATATATGGTGAGTTTGGTTCTTATGGTGAGTTTGTACAGATAAAATCTCAGCCATTGGATCCTACTTAACCAATGGCTTAGATCAATACTTAGATTATACGTATACTAATAATAAATATAAAAGGAAAACTTTAAAGAAAAGGAAAACAACACGCAAACAACAAAATTGACGGCGGAAACAGAACAAATAATTCATTATATTTCTCTCTCTCTCTCTCTCAAAAATCCAGGATTTTCTGTCTCTCTCTAAAACTCTCTTTCAGCTACGTCACAAACCATCATCTTCGATAATGAAACCAGCAAAAAAATCCAGAATTACAGCATGCAAAACGAAGTAAACAACTCAATAGTTTCTATGGATACAGGTAATAATCTATCGAATGAAAAATTAATTATCATATGTTCTTATATCGTGAGGATAATGATCGATTTCTTCACTTTTAAAATTGTTTCGAAGTAATTCAATTTTTATAGTTATAGTTATTGTTATTGCATTGTTATTAACCAGAAAAGAGGTTAAGTATTTGTTGTTCTTACTGTTATTAAGAAAAAAAGAGGTCAAGTTATTGTTATTGTTGTTGTCACTGTTATATTAAAAAAAGGTCAAGTAATTGTTATTATATTATTGTTATGCTAGTGTTACTGATATTGTTATGTGATACATGAATCCTCTTACTGTTATTGTTGTAATACTACTATGTATGAATCACGTTAAGGTTATTGTTACGTTAGTTGCTATGTAATTTTTATCGATCTCGTCATACATGAATCGTCGTACTGTTATGTTGTTATTAGTATGTTGTTATTGTTATGTTGTTATTAGTATGTTGTTATTGTTATGTTCTTATTGCTATGCTATTGTTATTGTTATTGTTATTGTTATGTTATTGTTAGTTGTTATTGTTCTGTTTTTATTGTTATGTTTTTATACTAATGTTATTGTTATGTTATTGTTATGTTATTGTGATGTTATTGTTATGTTGTCACTGTAATGTTATTGTGATGTTATTGTTATGTTACTGTGCCAGATATCTCCACTATATCTGTTCCGGATATTTCTACTATCCCTGTTGCGGAAAATAGAATTCCAACATCTGGTGAATCATCAAATGGAAATATGTCTTCCACCCCAACTTGTACACAAGGGGAAGATGAGTTTATACCTTCGCTTCATTACAATAACACACCAGGAGGTAGTGAACGATGGATACGAACTGTTGAAGCGGAGTTTACGCCTAAGCTTGGCATGTCCTTTTTAACAGTGGCCAAGGGGCTGGAGTTCTATAAAATATATGCCTTGGCGTGTGGCTTTGATGTGAGAAAACACACAAATGGGACCGCAAAGGGCGGTGTTCTCCTAAAACTAATAATGTGCAACAAGCAAGGAGAAAGGGATATGAAAAGGAGACTCTGTCTCCAATCAGCAAATTATGAAGTTGGTAGTTCGAGTACGACATAACAAAAAAAGCCAAAGACTAGACAACCAAAGAAGCACAAACTGTTAAGGTGTCACTGTCCTGCCAAGATGAGATTGAGAACCATTCCACCTGACAAGCCAGGAGAGAAACCTACACATATTGTCGACCAATTTGTAGAGGTTCACAACCATGCGCTTTACTCTATTAGAAATAGAGAATTCCAAAAGCTGTCGAGGGAACTCAATGCCTACCATAAAAAATTGATTATTGATCATTCAAAGCTGAACAAAGGAGCAACAACAACTTACAGAATAGTAAAGGAGAATTTAAATGGTTATCAAAACATCGGAGCGTCTTTGATAGACTTCAAGAATTTCAAGAAGGATGTAAAGTGTTACATCGGAAGTAATGACGTTACCATGTTCATTGATAACTTCAAGCATGTGACACCCTCAAATTTGCGGAAAGAAAAAAAATAATTTAACTAAATAAAAGATGATAATACATAACGAAGGTGTCTTAAATAAAAAGGTTCAACAAAAAGGAAATAATATTATACAAAAGAAATATCCAAAATGGGAGACATATTTCCCGTATAAATACGTAAATAAAAGAGTGTATAATAATATACAATCCTAAGAACCGAATATAGGTCCAAGGTAAATACTTCGCTCGCTAGCTCGTCAATGTACCCAAGTATGCATCACAAACCTGCCAACCGCATTAAATATAAACACGGAAGCCACAGTCAGTGGGGAGTAACTCCGAGTTCTCCCAGCCACGAAATGTCGAGTTTAATAAAACATGAATAACATAAAAGCAATGTATATGGAAAATACAAAACCTTAACATATATGATATGCTTTTCATGTTATGAAACAATAACTAACATATAACCTAACATATGAAAGCTATCATGTGAATCCGATAATAACTATAACTCGAGGTAGGGAAGCTGGTATGCTAGCTCAGAGGTTCCTCTCAGAAACATGGCCATGATACACTCAATCCTAATCAACACGTAATCATGTGAATCAGTTAACAACCGGTAATCCACCTCTATCCCTGTAGCAAGCCGGCTGCACTCACCTTCTAAAACTCATAGAATCCTACAAACATGAAAGACAAATACTTCTACAAACAGGCATAAGTTCTTAGTCCAGTCAATAGTCGACTTCTGTAACTCGAGGCTATACCACAAGGTAGGAAAACATCCTAGTCCTAGACTGATCAGACCTAGCGACAACAGCTATTCCATTCCCCTTCTCATGACAAAACAGTACACAAGAATCTCTACTAGGCGACCCCCTAGACAGAGTTGGCT
>JAIUZE010007251.1:0-46679 GCA_022085475.1 Heliosperma pusillum | reverse complement strand
TGCAGACCCCCAAAATTCCGGTACCTATAGATCGCCCAGATTCCGAAATAAAGAGTTCTGGGATCTCATAGATGTTACGATCGGGATCTCGCTATGAACCTCTCTTCTTTCTCGGTTAGCGGCCATAGAGGAAGATAGTCCAGGGCTTATCAAGCCATGCCAAGGTCCAATTCAGTCCATATTCCCCACACAAGCCATAAACAATGCCAATCAGAGCTCAGCAGACCAGTTAGCAAACCCAGCACCAAGGAGGTACACCAGAGCATCCCAGCCACCCCCACCATGGCCTACCATCAAGCCAACCCACTAATCAACAAGTCTGTCCAGGATAATCCTTTTTGAAGTCTAGCAAAAATTCAAGTAACAAGCAGCCCAAGCTAGAGTCCAATGAACATCAAAGCAGAGAAGGTACAAGTCCAGATGTGGCTTCCTTTTTGTTTAAGTCAACTTGTCCTCGTCCAAGGCAAGTTTATCTAAGTCCTAATAAGAGTAGAGAGTCCCAAGGAGCAACAAAACATCCAGAGCAAAGCAGCAAGACAACAAGAACAACAGATTTCCATTTCAGGAAAAATCCAAAAGCTGCTTTATTACTTTTGCATCAGTCTGTTTTTTATGCTTTTGTGTTTGTACTTTATAGTTGTTATGCTCGTCCTATTGTGAGGCTCTTAATTGGTGTCTGTTGTAGTAGTTTAGGTCCTAAGTTGGCCCTTGGATGGATTGTACATCCAATGGTTCACAAGATATCAGCCTCCCTATATAAGGAGGTCTTTGTATGTTGTTTTAATTAGACTTTTATGAATGAATTAGCTTGAGAAACCTCTCAAATCTTTCAAACTTGTGCTAAGTGCTTTAGTTTGAGTCAAGCCTGATACATCTTCAAGGTGTCTGATCAGTGTCTTGCTTTGTGAGTCAAGTTAAGTCTGTGCCTTGCTGTGACTAGCTTGCTTGCTGTTTGAGTCTAGTCTAGAGTGTTTGTGCATTGCTGTAACACTTTAAACCTGTCTCAGAAACTAGTCTTTGAGTCCCTTCTCTTGTGCCATGTTGTAGGGGAGTTTCTCTAAGTCATATCCTTGAGTTTTCAGTTAAAACAACTCACCCTCTCTAAAACAACATCCATTCCTGCTTGAGATTGTTCTCAGTTTGAGTAAGTCTAATCAAGCATCCCTTAAACTTGCAAACCTTAGTAGTTTTACACTCCAAATTGGTTATCAGAGCTTTGGTTGAGAGTCTTAGTGAGTTCATTTTCCTTAACTACATTTAAAAACACAAAAACAACCCAATGACTGAAGAGAGAATCACGCACCAACTTAGAGACTGTGGTAGAAGGCATAACCAGAACTGTCACACAACTTACAAGGGCTGTGAATGAAGCTCTTGATGGCAATCTTGCCATAGGAGGAAGAGGCAGAGGACGTGGAAGAGGCCAAGGAGGAGGCAGAGGAAGGCCACCTGATGATGAAGAGTATCCAGCCTCAGATGACTCAACAAGGAGCAGGGCTTCCATCCACAGGCACATAGACAAGCATCTTAAGGTAGACATCCCTGAGTTTTCTGGTAGTCTTAATCCTGATGATTTGTTAGAATGGTTAAGAGAAGTAGAAAGGATCTTTGAGTACAAAGGATATAATGATTCTAAGTCTTTTAAAGTAGCCATCCTTAAACTAAAAGGGTATGCTTCCCTTTGGTATGAAACCATGAAAGGGTTAAGGGCTAGGGAAGGGAAAGAACCCATCAAATCTTGGACCAAACTGAAAAAGAAACTGTTAGATAAGTTTGTTGCTAAGGATTACACCCAGGATCTGTTTATTAAGTTGTCTAAGTTGAAACAAAGAGACAAACCTGTTGAATCTTATCTGAGAGAGTTTGAACAGCTCACCTTGCAGTGTGATATAAATGAGAAACCTGAGCAAAGGATTGCTATGTACTTAGAGGGTCTAGATAAGAACATTGCTAACAAGGTTAGGATGCAACCTCTATGGTCATTTGATGATGTTGTTAACTTATCTTTGAGAATTGAAAAGATAGAAAAGACTAAGTCTGTCACACCAAAATCTGTTAGATCTTTTCAAACCAGACCTTATAGTGGGTTGAGGACCATTGATACCCCTAAGACAGCACCCCCACCTACCTTAGACAATGGAAAAGGCATCATGGGTCAGAAGCCAAGCACTTCATTGACTGAGAACAGAATTAGGTGCTTCTATGTCAGGGTTATGGACATTTTAGGAAGGATTGCCCTTCTAAGAAGACCTTAACTATAATGGAGGTTGAGACTTGGGAAAAAGAAGGTCTAGTTGAGTATGAGAGGGATGAGCCTGAGGTTGAAGAAGTGGTGAGTGAGGAGGAAGAGCCTAGTCAAAAGGCAATAGTGGCACTACCTGACACAGGCCACAGCTTGGTTCTATGGAGAGTAATGCATTCACAACATATACCTTTGGAGGAGGATCAAAGGTCCCTCATTTTCAGGAGCAGATGTACCATACAAGGGAGGGTTTGTAATCTTATTATAGATGGAGGTAGTTGTACCAATGTGGCCTCTGTTACTATGGTTGACAAGCTGAAGTTAAGCACTCAAGAGCACCCTCACCCCTATAAATTGAGATGGCTGAGTAAGGGAGCAGAGGTTAAGGTGGATAAGCAATGTATGGTCCCATTCTCCATTGGAAGTGTGTACAAAGATGAAGTACTGTGTGATGTGGTTCCAATGGATGCCTGTCACTTATTATTAGGAAGGCCATGGGAGTTTGATAAAAGCTTCATACACCAAGGAAGAAGCAACACCTATTCCTTCAAGCATGGGAGCAGGAAGGTGACATTAGCCCCCTTGCCACCACATCAGAAGAGTTATGGGAGTCCCAGTATGGCTGAAGACTTTAGTGGAGTCTTGTTTCTGTCTGAATCAGCAATGGTCAAAGAGTGTAGTAAAGAGCAACCTGTATTGATGCTGCTATCAAAGGAAGTTCAGGAAGGGGAGTGTAAGGTAATCCCTGCAGAAGTTAAACCCCTCATTGATCAATTCAAGGAAGTGTTCCCAGAGGAACTTCCTGATGGCTTACCCCCTTTGAGAGGAATTGAACATCAGATAGACCTTGTGCCAGGGTCTGTACTACCTAATAGACCAGCATATAGATGTGATCCTAAGGCTACACAAGAGCTGCAGAAACAGGTTGGAGAGTTGATGAGTAAAGGGTTTGTAAGGGAGTCCTTAAGTCCATGTGTTGTGCCTGCATTATTGGTTCCTAAGAAGGATGAAACTTGAAGGATGTACATAGATAGCAGGGTTATCAATAACATCACAGTCAAGTACAGGTTCCCTATACCTAGGCTTGATGACATGTTGGATGAGCTGAGTGGCTCAAGGTTCTTTTCTAAGATTGATTTGAGACAAGGTTAACATCAATTGAGGATCAGGGAAGGAGATGAGTGGAAGACAGCCTTCAAAACAAAGCATGGCCTCTATGAGTGGCTTGTCATGCCTTTTGGTCTATCAAATGCCCCAAGTACCTTCATGAGATTAATGACAGAAGTGTTTAGGCCTTGTCTAGGGAAATTTGTGGTAGTATACTTTGATGATATTCTCATCTACAGCAAGAGCAAGGATGATCATTTGAGGCATCTTGAGACTGTGTTTGAGATACATAAGGAGAGTAAACTCTTTGGGAAATGATAAGACGATATTTAATTATATTTACACCCCGTTTATATATATATATTTATAGTTGTCTATTACGTTATTTGAGTTAATTGTTATTCATTTGCTAATTTCGAGGATTTTACAACTTAAATATTATTTTGACGTAAAAGAGTTAATTTACTATTCTTTCCGATTAACAGGTGGCAACCCGTGTGAGTAAAGTTTCGAAAGCCCGACATGAGTATTGGCTAAGAAATCAGGTGAAGACTTTGGACCGATATTCTACGAGAATTGGCCAAGCAAATTAAATACGTACTTCGTAACTTGCACACATTATTAATTCAAGCAGTGAATCAAGCCCATTTAGCGGAATGGATAGTAAAGATCAAGTCCACTTAATGAAACAAAGGGAATAAGGGCTGGCGTCAAATATCAAACAGAAAGAATAAGAAATAAGAACGAAGTGGCAGCAGAGGCTACGGAAGCTACGGAAAACACTGTCGGTAACCAAACGGAGATGGAACTCAACTCCGTCACAAACTCTATCCCCTTTCTATATTTTATTTACAAAATCTATCCCGTGTATCCAAATAACATTATAAATACTCGAGTCCTCCGTTAGGAATGGAAAAAGCAAGTATATATCAAATACCCAAATTATTAGTGAGCGATTTGAGCGGCGATCGGAGGTAGGAGCAGTCCGTCGATTGAAGCGGCTTCATTCGAGGGAAGATGGAAAACCCACTTGAGGAGGTGTTGCAAACCGATCCGAGGAGGCGTTTCCTGGCCTTAATTATTAAGTCCTCCACTCCTTTTAGCTTATTAATTTCAGTTTACTAGTATTTACTTTATCTTGGATGCTTTAATCTTTCAGATATTGTAAAAGTTGATTCTGTCTTATCAATATTGAGTTAATCGTATTCATATTATACTCGTTCATATTCTTTTCAATTCATGTTGTTGGCTGCAAATAATTGTTTAAATTGCTAGTAGTTTGAATTGATAGCTAGTCGTATTGTTTGGCGCGGCGTTAAATCGTACAACCGAGTAGCAACTAATTTAATTTAGGACTGCAATGATGTCACTCGATTAAGTTAGGAGTATAATTTGGTCCTACTAATTAATTGGTTACGGTTAATGAGGTCTTTCTAGTTCTTAATGCGGTTAGTCAATTTGCGGGAACTTGTCACTTTCGTGGTTGTTCTTCATGTTCATAATTGCTGTTAGATTTGATTAATTTAATATATTATTGATATTGATATCAATATTTTAATGAAGAAGCAGTAGAAAACTATCCTGCTTGCTTCTACAAATGAAGAGGATTCTGCCGATTAAAGGTAGTTGTGACACCCTTTAAAGCATTATCAACTGTGGTAGCATTGCTGAAAAAAAATAGTTGCTCAAAAGTTCTACCTCCAAATGCAATCCAAAATGTCAGTTTCCTAAAATAAAGTTGGAATTCATCCTGACGTAGTTATTATTTCATGTAATTTTAGTATCACATAGTGATGCTACTGCTGCTGAAAAGCTTTATGGCTGGTTTATCATGCAGGCTCTGTATGAAATAGGGAGTAATTGTGTGTGTAATTGATAGGTAAACACAAAATAAAAAACCATGGGATGGGAAAAAATGAAATAAGCAATATCTGGACGACACCATAAGCCAGAAACCGGTCTCCCGCTGCTGCGGCTTCCTTTTCACTCCGACGACGCTTTGTGCTTACCAAAACTGGAGTGTACCCTCTTTATTGTAATATTGTGAGTCGGCCACATTACAACCCCCAAACTAAAGTTGGCGTAATCAATGAGAAATTTTGATTTGAATGACGAATTGTCGTCAGATAGTGACTGTGACGACGACCATCTTTTGCGGGAAGATATTGAAGCTCTCTCTAGAGCTTGTTTCTACTACTTCTTCTCTCAATACTTCCTCACCTACCGTTCCTCTCTTATCAGACGTCGACGACGACGATGATTTCGACGATTTGGAATTAGTTCGTTCTATACAACAACGTTATGGTAACTCTGTTGCTGATGATATCAAACCTTTGGCTTCTCTTCCTCCTCCTCTTTCTGATGACGACGATGATTATGAGTTTTATCAAGCTATTAAGGCCCGCTTTTCGCACCCTCACCCTCACCCTCACCCTCACGCTACTGGTATTTACACTTTTCTTTATTTATTATTCTTCCATTCTTAGTATTAGTTTCCGAGGGATGCTATCTACCTTCTTCCTTTCCCCTCTCAGGGCTCTCACAATCAGTTAAACTAATTTATCGTGTGGGGTCGGTTGACAAGTGGATGGAGCAAAATATATGGTATCTTTACCGGTTGTGAGAGTACAAGGTAGAGAAGAGAAGGTAGGTAGCAATTCTCATTAGTTTCGACAATTCATTTCAATTGTGGGCCAATTTAACATAAATTAGGGTTTCAAGATCCACGTGGATTTCTGTCAGCAATGGATGCAAGAAAGATAAATCAAGAATGCAATTTTAATGGGATTAGAGAGGATAACTAATTATACTGATTAATATGGCTAGGTTATGACTTAGACCCCCGTGCTGCAGCAGAAGTTACTGATTTAAGGCGTATTCTATAACATTCTCTCCATGGTTTTTATTTTTATTCCCAACTAATAGATGAATTCGTCATCAATACCGACATAGGGTAAGGTTGTTATCGATTCAAGGCTTTGACACACTTGATGTAGTGTTGCTAATACTATGCCAATGCCAGATAAATTATTGGTCATCAATACCGACATAGGGTAAGGTTGTTATCAAAAAGGCATTAGGCTCGCTTAATAATTAATACTATGCCAATGCCAGGTTGATTCTTTGTGCTTTTCAGGATTTTTAATTTGCCAATGCTGTACTACTTTTTCTCCCTCTATCCATTACTGATTGTTATAATATTTACAGAGTATTAATTGTATGGTATGTAGATGAAACTAAAAAAAATGATGTCAGCTGTAGAGGTGAATCCGTGTCAAATGATGTTGGTGGCGACTCTTCTGGGAGGGAGTTTGTGGATGACCATGTAGATGATACGGAACGAGAGCACTATGATACCACTGACAAAGAGGATGCATTTACTTCTGTCTCTAGCTTCCCGTTGGCTGCGCAGACATTTATTGATGCCATTAAGAAAAACAGAGCTTGCCAGAATTTTATACGGGATAAGCTGCTTCATATTGAAGCAAAGATGGAACAAATAAATGAGCTACACAAGCGCCTCAAAACATTTCGAGGTTTCCAAGTGCAATGCAAGAAGGTAGTTGGCCAAAAGTTGTCTCAGAAGTAGGATGATCGCATCCAGCTCATTTCAGTTGCTAAGCAAAGAGCTAATGCAAAGGTTTCATCTACTGCACATCCCTATTTAACTCTCTATCGTATTATATTTGCATGCGATAATAAAATTTCAATTTGAGATTTGATCTTGAAATGTGGTCCTGGTAACTTTCAAACCATTGATTACTCACATTGCATGGTCCATGTTCGTTATACGAAAATCAACTTTTTTGTCAGCTTTTGAAGTGAGAAGTTAGCAACTTTTAATCAATATATAGTTTTGTATTTTGGAAGGAAGTGTAAAGTTGCAACGTTCCCATATGTAATGGAGAGGCTGAGTGTTTAGTTCTTGCTGAACTTGGACAATTAATTAGTACTTTTTGCGGTGGAGTACATTCGTATTTTTTCTATGCATCAACCATCATCCACTAGGTGGTGATTATTTTGCAGGGCAGAGAGAGTAATGGGCCTGCCATATGTTATGGTCCTTCTGAGAACTCATATGTCGTTTGGTACAAGGCTGCTCTCCAAAAATATCCACTTTCCTTTCATCGGGACAAATGGTCAAAGGAGGATATACAGAATCTTGAGAAAGGAATTGTCCGGCAATATCAAGAAAAGTTGCTCCGGAGATCAGAATATGGCTTAAGGTATTTAGTTTTTTATGTCTTTACTTTTTTTACTGCTTATTAAGATAGGCTCTGTAAACCTTCTTCTTACTTATCTTTTTTTTATTTATCAAAGGCTCAATAAACATCATTGATAGTTGTATTCATTTTGATTGAAGACGTGGACTCCTTGTGCTCCCACTCTCCCTTAAATTTGTTACATCGTGCTGTTATTTCTTTGTCCAAAAAAGGCTGCTAATTTCCTAGAGCTGTCTGACTTTTTCCGACAACTATATAATCAGGTTAAGATTTCGGATTATTAGATGATATACATGCTTTTGGTATTAGTGGTTGACATTCTTATATTTCTTAGATATTGTGTCTTCTACAAAATGTCTTTAATGTAGGAAATTAAATGTGTTGCATACATTATTTTTACTAGCTAAGAGTGAACTTTTTGCTGCTTCTATTCTGGTTTTTGTATCTCTCTCATTATATTGTTTTGACATAAAAGTACACATAAAATGGCAAACTGTGTCATTTTGAGACTAATGTTTACTATGCTTTCTATTAGTTCTGACGAGTAACCTGATTTTAACAATGGAGTTGATGCTATGATGTTATCAATAAAAAATCATAAAATTACTCCGGAGACGATCCAATGCTTTTCAGGCGAGGTAAACTGGACGCAGCTTGCTACTATATATCTTCCTCGTCGCTCTGGAGAAGAATGTGAAGCAAGGTATGTGCTTTTATGTTGTAATTACAACATTCACTTGCATGATCAACTTCTGCCGCTCTTTCTTTTTCATTTTGTGTGGTGTACAGTGGCATGAAGGTTTTAAACCTGGTATTCAAACATTAACCAATCTTCACCCTCGTGGTTGTTCTTCATGTTCATAATTGCTGTTAGATTTGATTAATTTAATATATTATTGATATTGATATCAATATTTTAATGAAGAAGCAGTAGAAAACTATCCTGCTTGCTTCTACAAATGAAGAGGATTCTGCTGATTAAAGGTAGTTGTGACACCCTTTAAAGCATTATCAACTGTAGTAGCATTGCTGAAAAAAAATAGTAGCTCAAAAGTTCTACCTCCAAATGCAATCCAAAATGTCAGTTTCCTAAAATAAAGTTGGAATTCATCCTGACGTAGTTATTATTTCATGTAATTTTAGTATCACGTAGTGATGCTACTGCTGCTGAAAAGCTTTATGGCTGGTTTATCATGCAGGCTCTGTATGAAATAGGGAGTAATTGTGTGTGTAATTGATAGGTAAACACAAAATAAAAAATCATGGGATGAGAAAAAATGAAATAAGCAATATCTGGACGACACCATAAGCCAGAAACCAGTCTCCCGCTGCTGCGGCTTCCTTTTCACTCCGACGACGCTTTGTGCTTACCAAAATTGGAGTGTACCCTCTTTATTGTAATATTGTGAGTCGGCCACATTACAACCCCCAAACTAAAGTTGGCGTAATCAATGAGAAATTTTGATTTGAATGACGAATTGTCGTCAGATAGTGACTGTGACGACGACCATCTTTTGCGGGAAGATATTGAAGCTCTATCAAGAGCTTGTTTACCTACTACTTCTTCTCTCAATACTTCCTCACCTACCGTTCCTCTCTTATCAGACGACGACGACGACGATGATTTCGACGATTTGGAATTAGTTCGTTCTATACAACAACGTTATGGTAACTCTGTTGCTGATGATATCAAACCTTTGGCTTCTCTTCCTCCTCCTCTTTCTGATGACGACGATGATTATGAGTTTTATCAAGCTATTAAGGCCCGCTTTTCGCACCCTCACCCTCACCCTCACCCTCACGCTACTGGTATTTACACTTTTCTTTATTTATTATTCTTCCATTCTTAGTATTAGTTTCCGAGGGATGCTATCTACCTTCTTCCTTTCCCCTCTCAGGGCTCTCACAATCAGTTAAACTAATTTATCGTGTGGGGTCGGTTGACAAGTGGATGGAGCAAAATATATGGTATCTTTACCGGTTGTGAGAGTACAAGGTAGAGAAGAGAAGGTAGGTAGCAATTCTCATTAGTTTCGACAATTCATTTCAATTGTGGGCCAATTTAACATAAATTAGGGTTTCAAGATCCACGTGGATTTCTGTCAGCAATGGATGCAAGAAAGATAAATCAAGAATGCAATTTTAATGGGATTAGAGAGGATAACTAATTATACTGATTAATATGGCTAGGTTATGACTTAGACCCCCGTGCTGCAGCAGAAGTTACTGATTTAAGGCGTATTCTATAACATTCTCTCCATGGTTTTTATTTTTATTCCCAACTAATAGATGAATTCGTCATCAATACCGACATAGGGTAAGGTTGTTATCGATTCAAGGCTTTGACACACTTGATGTAGTGTTGCTAATACTATGCCAATGCCAGATAAATTATTGGTCATCAATACCGACATAGGGTAAGGTTGTTATCAAAAAGGCATTAGGCTCGCTTAATAATTAATACTATGCCAATGCCAGGTTGATTCTTTGTGCTTTTCAGGATTTTTAATTTGCCAATGCTGTACTACTTTTTCTCCCTCTATCCATTACTGATTGTTATAATATTTACAGAGTATTAATTGTATGGTATGTAGATGAAACTAAAAAAAATGATGTCAGCTGTAGAGGTGAATCCGTGTCAAATGATGTTGGTGGCGACTCTTCTGGGAGGGAGTTTGTGGATGACCATGTAGATGATACGGAACGAGAGCACTATGATACCACTGACAAAGAGGATGCATTTACTTCTGTCTCTAGCTTCCCGTTGGCTGCGCAGACATTTATTGATGCCATTAAGAAAAACAGAGCTTGCCAGAATTTTATACGGGATAAGCTGCTTCATATTGAAGCAAAGATGGAACAAATAAATGAGCTACACAAGCGCCTCAAAACATTTCGAGGTTTCCAAGTGCAATGCAAGAAGGTAGTTGGCCAAAAGTTGTCTCAGAAGTAGGATGATCGCATCCAGCTCATTTCAGTTGCTAAGCAAAGAGCTAATGCAAAGGTTTCATCTACTGCACATCCCTATTTAACTCTCTATCGTATTATATTTGCATGCGATAATAAAATTTCAATTTGAGATTTGATCTTGAAATGTGGTCCTGGTAACTTTCAAACCATTGATTACTCACATTGCATGGTCCATGTTCGTTATACGAAAATCAACTTTTTTGTCAGCTTTTGAAGTGAGAAGTTAGCAACTTTTAATCAATATATAGTTTTGTATTTTGGAAGGAAGTGTAAAGTTGCAACGTTCCCATATGTAATGGAGAGGCTGAGTGTTTAGTTCTTGCTGAACTTGGACAATTAATTAGTACTTTTTGCGGTGGAGTACATTCGTATTTTTTCTATGCATCATCCATCATTCACTAGGTGGTGATTATTTTGCAGGGCAGAGAGAGTAATGGGCCTGCCATATGTTATGGTCCTTCTGAGAACTCATATGTCGTTTGGTACAAGGCTGCTCTCCAAAAATATCCACTTTTCTTTCATCGGGACAAATGGTCAAAGAAGGATATACAGAATCTTGAGAAAGGAATTGTCCGACAATATCAAGAAAAGTTGCTCCGGAGATCAGAATATGGCTTAAGGTATTTAGTTTTTTATGTCTTTACTTTTTTTTACTGCTTATTAAGATAGGCTCTGTAAACCTTCTTCTTACTTATCTTTTTTTTATTTATCAAAGGCTCAATAAACATCATTGATAGTTGTATTCATTTTGATTGAAGATATGGACTCCTTGTGCTCCCACTCTCCCTTAAATTTGTTACGTCGTGCTGTTATTTCTTTGTCCAAAAAAGGCTGCTAATTTCCTAGAGCTGTCTGACTTTTTACGACAACTATATAATCAGGTTAAGATTTCGGATTATTAGATGATATACATGCTTTTGGTATTAGTGGTTGACATTCTTATATTTCTTTGATATTGTGTCTTCTACAAAATGTCTTTAATGTAGGAAATTAAATGTGTTGCATACATTATTTTTACTAGCTAAGAGTGAACTTTTCGCTGCTTCTATTCTGGTTTTTGTATCTCTCTCATTATATTGTTTTGACATAAAAGTACACATAAAATGGCAAACTGTGTCATTTTGAGACTAATGTTTACTATGCTTTCTATTAGTTCTGACGAGTAACCTGATTTTAACAATGGAGTTGATGCTATGATGTTATCAATAAAAAATCATAAAATTACTCCGGAGACGATCCAATGCTTTTCAGGCGAGGTAAACTGGACGCAGCTTGCTACTATATATCTTCCTCGTCGCTCTGGAGAAGAATGTGAAGCAAGGTATGTGCTTTTATGTTGTAATTACAACATTCACTTGCATGATCAACTTCTGCCGCTCTTTCTTTTTCATTTTGTGTGGTGTACAGTGGCATGAAGGTTTTAAACCTGGTATTCAAACATTAACCAATCTTCACCCTCGTGGTTGTTCTTCATGTTCATAATTGCTGCTAGATTTGATTAATTTAATATATTATTGATATTGATATCAATATTTTAATGAAGAAGCAGTAGAAAACTATCCTGCTTGCTTCTACAAATGAAGAGGATTCTGCTGATTAAAGGTAGTTGTGACACATTTTAAAGCATTATCAACTGTAGTAGCATTGCTGAAAAAAAATAGTAGCCGAAAACTTCTACCTCCAAATGCAATCCAAAATGTCAGTTTCCTAAAATAAAGTTGGAATTCATCCTGACGTAGTTATTATTTCATGTAATTTTAGTATCACGTAGTGATGCTACTGCTGCTGAAAAGCTTTATGGCTGGTTTATCATGCAGGCTCTGTATGAAATAGGGAGTAATTGTGTGTGTAATTGATAGGTAAACATAAAATAAAAAACCATGGGATGAGAAAAAATGAAATAAGCAATATCTGGACGACACCATAAGCCAGAAACCAGTCTCCCGCTGCTGCGGCTTCCTTTTCACTCCGACGACGCTTTGTGCTTACCAAAATTGGAGTGTACCCTCTTTATTGTAATATTGTGAGTCGGCCACATTACAACCCCCAAACTAAAGTTGGCGTAATCAATGAGAAATTTTGATTTGAATGACGAATTGTCGTCAGATAGTGACTGTGACGACGACCATCTTTTGCGGGAAGATATTGAAGCTCTATCTAGAGCTTGTTTACCTACTACTTCTTCTCTCAATACTTCCTCACCTACCGTTCCTCTCTTATCAGACGACGACGACGACGATGATTTCGACGATTTGGAATTAGTTCGTTCTATACAACAACGTTATGGTAACTCTGTTGCTGATGATATCAAACCTTTGGCTTCTCTTCCTCCTCCTCTTTCTGATGACGACGATGATTATGAGTTTTATCAAGCTATTAAGGCCCGCTTTTCGCACCCTCACCCTCACCCTCACCCTCACGCTACTGGTATTTACTCTTTTCTTTATTTATTATTCTTCCATTCTTAGTATTAGTTTCCGAGGGATGCTATCTACCTTCTTCCTTTCCCCTCTCAGGGCTCTCACAATCAGTTAAACTAATTTATCGTGTGGGGTCGGTTGACAAGTGGATGGAGCAAAATATATGGTATCTTTATCGGTTGTGAGAGTACAAGGTAGAGAAGAGAAGGTAGGTAGCAATTCTCATTAGTTTCGACAATTCATTTCAATTGTGGGCCAATTTAACATAAATTAGGGTTTCAAGATCCACGTGGATTTCTGTCAGCAATGGATGCAAGAAAGATAAATCAAGAATGCAATTTTAATGGGATTAGAGAGGATAACTAATTATACTGATTAATATGGCTAGGTTATGACTTAGACCCCCGTGCTGCAGCAGAAGTTACTGATTTAAGGCGTATTCTATAACATTCTCTCCATGGTTTTTATTTTTATTCCCAACTAATAGATGAATTCGTCATCAATACCGACATAGGGTAAGGTTGTTATCGATTCAAGGCTTTGACACACTTGATGTAGTGTTGCTAATACTATGCCAATGCCAGATAAATTATTGGTCATCAATACCGACATAGGGTAAGGTTGTTATCAAAAAGGCATTAGGCTCGCTTAATAATTAATACTATGCCAATGCCAGGTTGATTCTTTGTGCTTTTCAGGATTTTTAATTTGCCAATGCTGTACTACTTTTTCTCCCTCTATCCATTACTGATTGTTATAATATTTACAGAGTATTAATTGTATGGTATGTAGATGAAACTAAAAAAAATGATGTCAGCTGTAGAGGTGAATCCGTGTCAAATGATGTTGGTGGCGACTCTTCTGGGAGGGAGTTTGTGGATGACCATGTAGATGATACGGAACGAGAGCACTATGATACCACTGACAAAGAGGATGCATTTACTTCTGTCTCTAGCTTCCCGTTGGCTACGCAGACATTTATTGATGCCATTAAGAAAAACAGAGCTAAAATGTCAGTTTCCTAAAATAAAGTTGGAATTCATCCTGACAAAGTTATTATTTCATGTAATTTTAGTATCACGTAGTGATGCTACTGCTGCTGAAAAGCTTTATGGTTGGTTTATCATGCAGGCTCTGAGAGCTTGAACCGAGACTATAAACTTTGTTGTCACAGCTAATTTACTAGGAGGTAACAAGTTGAGGTATTTAGAATTAGTTTGCGTTTAATTTGAAATAGGATTTCTTTAGATGATGAAGCTTCACATTTAAAAAATTGTTTTTTTTTGTTTGTTTTAATACGTTACAAAGTGCAAGTGGGGTGGAAGTGGGTGGGAAATGGAGCCCCCACTTGCAACTTCGTGAAAGGGAATTGACCCGTCGCAAGTTTGCGACGGGTCGATCCGTCGCAAGCAAGACTTGCTGGTGGTTTTCCCTGTGGAAATATGTTGACCCGAAGGAAAACTAGTAGTACAATTCTCAAAAAAATAACAATCATTTACAAGTTGTTTATTTGACAATGATTACTCCGTATTTAATCTATCAATCTATATTATATATTAAATCCTAAAACTAAGGAAGTTTCATGTAATTAAGTAAAGTTATACAAATTAATTATATTATACAGTTTTTAATCGATAGCGCTGTGTGATAGACCTGATCAAGGGATTTCAATGTAAATATTATACTTCGTATAATTTTGGTTGAAGTATAAATTTAGAAAATACCAAAATAGAGTGATTTTCCTTAAAATAAACATGTCTCACTTATGGTATGATATTAATTAGTAGCATAGAATATACATTAAATTAAAATTTTATAATTATTTAACTTACACAAAAAATTTTGGAAACTATTAGAAGGTAAATAAATCAAGCTAGGTTTCCAAAAGATATAATATTGCATAATTCTTTTAAATTGATTTACTATATATGTAATACATTTATATAAATATATGAGTCTCTTGAAATTGCATGTGTACTCAAATTGCATGTTTAATCATCAGCTAATTAAATTATATTAATCACTCAGTTCAATAGTCAAAGTAACAATATTAGAATCGGGAGTAATGAAAGTAATAAAACAACAACGAGAGTAGTGAAATTTTCAATATTAATGCGGCATTAGTAAAAGTATCAATAATTACGGTGGGAGTAGTGAAAGTAATAATAATTACGACGGGAGAAGTGAAATTAACAATAGTAAGAACGAATGTAATAAAAGAAACAATACTAACAATAAAAAAAGTATATATGAACAATTAGCCGACCAATTAATCAAAGTAAAATATTAATAGTGGGAGTAATGAATTGTCTAATAGTTTATTTCATCGTAATTTTAAGATATGTCATAAGAAAATATATTGATGATAAATTTATGAGTTATACAACTTTAAAGTTTATTTAATTAAAATAAATTTTAATAATAAATATAGGTAGCTCGGGCGGAGCCGCGCACCAATACTAGTGTATGTTTATATTTGATAAGCTTTAAACGCCCCGATGATGAGGACGTGGTCCTTGGCATGGAGTTCATCGATACAGTTCGGCCATTTGTACTTGGAGATGGCGTGATCACATTTGTGTCAAAAGGGAACGAGTTCGAGGTGGAACTCATACAACAAAAGGAAGTTGAGTCAAGGATCGCTTCCTTAAGGGTGACAAGGATGCCGAGGCGTAGGCGTCAACAAAGGGGCGGTGGTAGGTCCAGGCCACCGACGAAACCGATGCATGAAACGAGATTTCCGAAGGCATGTGAGATCCGAACGTGCAACAAGTCGGGACATCATGCACGGGAAACAAGGGCACGTGGGCGTGCCAACATTGTGGAATCTCCACACGGAGTTTCGAAGGGACAACAACACAAATATGCAGTGAGAACATATTACAATGGTATGAACGGGCCTCGGATGCGAATCAGAGGGGTAGACCGTGACGAGGGCGCTCACGGTTTAGGTGGGGGAGAATGTCACGAGTTGCACCATCTGGACACATGTGACGCACCCTTTACCCTTATTGGGTTTGAAACACTCTAAAATGTTGTATATTAGTCTAGTAACTTCTAGAAGAGTCTAGAGGAGTCGAGAATGTTCTAGTTGGGTCTAGAACATTCCAAAGAGTCATAGAAGAGTCCGGAAGTGTGTAGAACATTCCGGAATATTCTAGAAGAGTCTAGAAGGGTCTAGAATATTCTAAAAGAGTCTAGAAGGGTCTAGAATGTTCTAGAAGGTTCTAGAACATTCTGTATATGGTAGATGTTTCTAGTAGTGTCTGGAACATTCCGGATGTTTCTGGGGTTGTGATGTCCAGAACATTCCAGAAGGTTCTGATTCTAGATAATTACATAGGAGTAGTATAAATAGGGGTGAGGGGCATCATTTGACAACCATCCTACAAAACACACACACAAAGCATTATATCCAACTCTTGTAATTCTTCTAAGCATTCAAGTGATATAAGTAACGTTCCACACTTAGTCTCTACAACACTTAAAATATTCCGCTGCGAAAAAGGGTTGCCTGGCTTAGCTTGCGACGAACTGCGAGTTAAGTGGCACACGAGCTTGGTTTTCTAGTGTCAAAGTAACCAAGGCGTGACAAGGGGCTGTATATTGGATGTGTTACGTGAGAATTTATGCATGATTTAGGTCTCAGCCGGCCGACCGGCAGCCGGTCAGCCGACCGGCTGAGACACCTATACCTTTTCCTTTGTTTTTCTCGTATGCCTTTGGTCCCAGCCGGGTAGCCGGCAGCCGGTCCCCTTGACCGGCTGGGACACACTGTATTTTCAGTCGAGTTTTTCTTATGATACATGATGCCAGCCGGGTGGCGGCAGCCGGTCCACGTGACCGGCTGGCACCCTGCTGGAATTTCTTTGTGATTCTTATTTACGTTTTCATTTATAATAGTTCGCATGGTTCATTTATCGTATAAATTTATGAAATGACTTTAAATATTAATGTTTCGAATATTTGATATTTCTTTCGCTTGTATCGCATGTTTTGTGACGGTTTTTGATATGTCCCACTTTGAGTCGGTTTTTACAAATGTTACGGTTTGAGCACTATTTTGTTATGTGCTTTGTACTCTCATTCCCTTGGCTACCTCCACGTTCGTAAGGCTGGAATGTCGGAACGAGATGTATCCTTACTGCTTAATTGCATGTGTTAGTGGGCATATGACGACGTTGTTGGGAGGCGAACGTTTTGCGTTGATCGACCCGGCCGTCAAATGTTGTATACTTGCGAGGTGGTGTCATTGGCATGTAGCGTACCACTTGTTTTGATGCTTGTGCTCTTTCCGCCTCTTTCGTGAATTATCGACCGAATTTGGGGTACTCGGCTTCTATGATTGACCGAGTCTTGGATGCGAAATGTCATCGCTTGTCGAATCGGAACACGTTTATTCCGAGAGTCTGGCCAGGTTTAGACTAGGACCGTATTATTATCGTCGTCCTACCAGGAGGAAATTAGTCTACATATACGAAATGTCATCGTGTATGCGTTCAGGGAAATGTTTATCCCGTGGATGCGATTTTACTTATTCTTGCCATGTACACGGTGCTAGTGCGTTTCATTTACCGTGAGAGATGTCGTCAATGTATTGTATGTTGGTTAGATGATAATATGATTGGTTTATTCGTGATCTTCGCATGACTTGGCATGGTTTGTTTGTCGAGTCTCAATCTTATCAAACTTATACCGCTAACGGTGAGATGCAAGCTCTAGTGAGTGTATTCGGTTGCCTAAGAGTGTCTTCCCCGAGTCTTTGTATAATATGATGGATTCGGATTTGTATTCCATATGCTCTTATTCTTATATATTGAATTGCCTATCTATCCTTATCGTATTTCACATGTATATCTATATATGCATGCTTCTACGTTTGTATTTCCTTTTATGTACATTTAATGTGATATGGCTGGGAGAACCCGGAGTTACTCCCCACTGACTGTGGCGTTCATGTTTTTCATGGATGAACAGGTTGCTTGATTTGGATGGCTTTTTACTTATGATATTTTGGGTTCGGGTGTGAGCTAGCGGGCGTTGTCCCTGGATGAAACACCTCTAGACGTTATTTTAACTAGTTTGCTAATCTCTTTGACATTGATAACATTTTGAGAGACTTCGTCTCTTTGTTGTATTTCATACTTTGATTTGTAATATTTGATACTCCTCGTATTTTCTATTTGCATGTAAAAATGTTTTAAAAACATCGTATTTCCGCTAATTAAATCACATGCTTGTATGTTTTATTTCCGCATTCGTGAGGGTTGTCACAACATACTCCGAGTATTTGTTCATAAAGATTGTTTCGTCATTCCGTCCTACTATTTTCCTGTTCGTTGGCATTGTGATGAATTAGAAGCTACATATAATACCCAAGAAACGGAGAGTAATAACTTGGAAGAAGATTGTAGTCCTGCTCACAATTCAATTGGAGATAGAGATGTTGTTTTGTGTCCCCCTCCATCAAAAACAAAAGGGCGTCCAAAAACAAAGTGGTGTCGGAGTGGAAAAGAGTTGGGAATGAAGAAAACTAAGTGTTGTTTCGTATGCAAACAATCGGGTCACACCAAACCTACATGTCCTAACAAAGAGAATATTTTCAGCTCAAATGTTACAGATGAGAATATCTCATTTACATCACAGAAGAAGCGAAAACAAACAGCGGAAGATTTAGGATTAAATCCGATCTTTACTTTGAAGATGTAGGTAATGCTTCATAATTAGGATGCTGATGTTTGAAAGTAGTGAAAATAATTTGCTATTTTTTTTCCTTATTTTTGGCTTTGTTATTGAAGATGTACGTTTTTAATGGACTCCTATAAAAAACAAATTGCTGTTTTATCTTGTTGTCAATGCATATTTTTTATTTTTATTTTTCATCCGTATATAGATATGTATACTGGGTAATTTTTAGGAGCATTAAACAGGTTGTCAATTAAGGTTGTTACAATATAAAATCTAGATTCCTTTGAAATGCTAAACTAGCATTAATTCTAAGTCTTTACAAATTTTTATGCACAACCTACTGGGTTGTATATATCAAAACCGTATTATTATTATGATTATTATTATTATTATTCATTAATTACATGCGGACTATAGGTTTAGTGTCGTGAGCAAGCTTTATACTTTTGCCAGAAGTGGGTTCAATTGTTCAAATATTTATCGATTATTACGTGTTCTAAACATAAATTAAAACATTTTTGGTTGTATAAACGCTATATATATGCGACTTTTTTTAAATTATTACTCCATTGATCACATTTATATTGTTTCATTTTCTCTTTGAAGCGTTTGAAATAATGTGATAAATAACAATTACTCCGTATAACTCTTGACTTAAGAAGTGGGCTAGGATCGGACAATATTGAATGGTTACAATTTTCTTTTATTAAATTTTCAAAAAAGAAAATTAATTTGGAAATAAAATAGATCGAGTTTAATGATCAAAACTTAAGTGATATTTGTTTTCATGTTCTAATTACATGTCACCCAAAAACGACAATTGACTCGGTTTGCAAGCTATCGCGTATACTAGGGGATTGTTGTGGATCCCTCGTTAGCAAAAGAAAACCTACTTGAACGTGACAATAATTTACACAAATGCAATGTTGGTATTAATGTTGCATTAATTATCTAACTTTCTAAGAAATAAATACTCGTAGATCTTTGTAAGTAGTGTTTGAGAGTATATTTCTACCTACTATTCATAGTCTTCAATTCAAAGTTCAATCTAATTGAAGAATATATAACAACTTTTTCTTATTTATATTTAAGAGAAATATGTCGCTTCATTCTAAACTAGGCAATTATCAACTTTTCATTAATTTTTGGCTCAATGTAATATTAGCCAAGTGTAGTGGTGTTTCAAAAATTCTCGCCTACTCACTAAGATAGTAAGATACATTCAACATACAAATGAGCAACACAAATTCTAGAATAATCGAAGATGGAAGGAAAATGAGATAGCGATACTGGTGTGACTTAATTGTAATTTACTTTATATTTGTGTTTTTTTTTTTAAGTTTTAAAATTTCAAATTGATTAATATACAAAAGGGTATTTAATTGTTGTAAATTTATACAAAGGGGTATATATATTTATGTTAATTTCGAATTCGTCTCGATCTATTTGGAGTCATCAATAACGTGGTACTCCATATTTGGAAAATCAATTTGCAAAACAAAATTGAAATGTACGTGGTGCACTAATTTAAGTATGAAAATATGAATGCCAATTGGGTAAAGTATAATATGTATCGTCTACTTGCCCTAGTTCATCTTAGATTACTAGTTCATCATTTATTTAAATTGCAGTCATTAGCAATTGAGTCCTAATATTCTACTACCTCCGTCCCGGTCAATTGTTGTCCTTTTATTTTGACACAAAGACTAAGGAAAGAATGAGTGATCATTTGTGTTTTCACTTAGTGAATGACAACTGAACAATAGTCATATTGAGTGTTCAAATTACTCATAGAATTCCTTCTTAATTAATATAGAAATAACAACAATTAACTGAGACACCCTAAAAAGAAATAGGGCAACAATTGACCAGGACATATAAGAGGGAGTATCAAAATACAATAAAATCTTAAGCTGTATATTATATTAATCACATCCGCTGAATTTCTCTAGTCGTGACTTGTGAATGATAATGTGTTTGATTGTTTCATCGAGAAATATATCTATATTGATCATACACAAAAGAAGCAATTTTAGTTTATTTTCTATTATGTCTCTGTTTGCAAATGACAGAAGCAGATTCATAATAGCGGATAACGTCGACATATAATGGTTAGCAAATTTTAGTAGCATGTTTATTTTACTAACAAATAAATTTTAAAAAAAAAATGTGTTTAGTAATTAGCTGATTGTAGGACAATTATATCATTTTCATATGCAAATCGAATATGATATTGGAACATGCTACTAATAGCAACATTTTCAAAAACCATAGAGTCCGACCAATATGATATCATAATATGTAATTTACGAAACACATGCCCTACTATTTAAATCGGAACCTACTAATTAAATCGGAACCTACTAATTTCAGCAAATATGATGTTTAACAAACATGGCCACAAAAAACACACATCCTTTGATGAGAAAAAGACATTTGCATTATTACGTAGTTGTAAAATCGTTTTAATTAAGTGGATGTTATATTAGTTGTAAGTAGTCGTCAAATTTTTCTTGCTTTGAATTACTCTCTTTCAACAATAACATCTGTTTCTTTGGTACGTCTTTAAGTTCATTATCTAGTGAATATGTCATGCCGTCATGCTCTTATGGCTCAATCACGTGTCCAAAATTAAAATCTATACACAGATTTTCATTAGTGTAAGTGTTTAACACCCTTTACCATAGCTTAATCAGATGTCTCGTGTTCGAGTCATGAGAATGCAGTAATGTTAAAACTCATAAATGAGAGCTTTGTCGCCCTGGTGATCCTACCCGGCTCAAATTCAGATTAAATTGAATGGTATACACAAAAAAACCATGACTTATACGTATTTCTTCATTATTTTATATTAGTTAATCTTTTCGTCTCAATTATTTGTTACTTTTTCTAATAAAATACTTTGTTCGAATAACAAAAATAGGTATGCAATTGATTAAGACGGAAATAATATTTGATTACGGAGTACCTACTAGGGGACGTAGAGCAAGTATAGAGGAGAAAACCAATTTGAGTATTCAGTGCATTACTAGTGGATGACAAGTAAACTAAAATGCAAATAGATGTATAGTTTATATATTAGAATTAAGTATTTAGAAAAGGTAAATAGTTGACTGAGACAAT
The DNA here is from genome assembly GCA_022085475.1 of Heliosperma pusillum. Lineage (NCBI taxonomy): Eukaryota > Viridiplantae > Streptophyta > Magnoliopsida > Caryophyllales > Caryophyllaceae > Heliosperma > Heliosperma pusillum. The sequence continues at coordinate 24,906 of JAIUZE010007251.1, read as the reverse complement.
AGAATACAATATATTTTTTTTGACATATAAGGCAAAAGACAATACAATTCAAGAAGGATCCGAACTTGTTGGTTTAGCCGTCTCCTAATCACAATCTTTACGTTGGTAACACAAAGGTAGAGTTGTATAGATCAAAGCACTGCTTTTCGCTAACCCTAGAATTAGCAGAAGCTATTGAGACACTATGGTAATATTATTGTGTACGTATTTAGTGGATATATTTACAATGGGTTAGTTTAAAATCAATTTAGACAAGATATAAAATGGAGAACTTAAACATATAGTCACTATGTATATATCCCAACTACCATTAAATTTCAATTTCCCTCTACCCCACTTAACAAATTGTGTGCCCTTATTACTTCCTTACCATTATATATGTGGTTTTTTTATTCGAGTGTTATGCATTTAAGTTTCATATAAAGAACAAGGAAGAATTAATAAACATAAGAATAATACACTCACATTTTACCAAAAAAAAACAAAAAAAAAAACATAAGAAAATGGGATTTTTGAAAAGGGAGGGAGTGGTTTACAAGCCCGTTGATGAGGTAGACCTTGGCCCTAATAGTGATGAAGTTTATATTAGCCCTATTGTCAAAGGTTCGTTGTATTTTAACTCCGCTAGCCAATCAATTGACTCGATTTTCATGTCCATACACTTTTTTTGAGTGTGCGCGCGTTTCATTGTGCGGTTTTTTTTAAAAATGTGCCCTGATGCCTGATGGTACATGTTAATATAAAGCACATTTGGTTGTTTTATCAAAGACCGTGACAATGCGTGAAATATGGGGTAGTGGAATTAGTATGTCTAGGCATGGTTATTTTATCATTTTTTTTTCACATGCAAAAATATTAAAGTTTTCCTATAGTACTAAATAAGCCTTTGTTATTTTAGAGGTTCCCTAAATAATAAGTTTAATAACTTGTACGTAAGTAACGTAACTACGTATGTAAGAAGTCGTGATTTTTATACCTTTCATAAGAAATCGTTGGTGGTTCTATGTTACATTGAACGTGGATTCAAAGCTTAGGTTCTTTTCAGATTTCAGTTTAGTCGAATTCAGCTCTATGTTACCCTCAAATTTATTTCGATTCCCTATTTTTCATCTCATTTTAGTCGATCGGCTAATTTTTTTTAGCAATGACATGTTTGAAATCTTGATATGTAATGTTTTGCATGTTATAATCAGCTCCACGTATGGCTGGATTTATGGTGAAACTGTTTGTTTGGCTTTTGGAGTCCGAGTTCGTAGGAATGATTATGATGTACTTCCTCAAAAGTGGAAATTTAATTCACAAGGTATCTAACAATTCAATTTTTTTTTTTTCGTGTCGATATAGCCACAACTCACAAGGGCAAAAATATTAGGGGATACGTGATTTGAGCATGCGACACTATGACACAAGAACTCGGTTTAACCTTTATGCTAACTTCTTACTTCACATAAAAGTATTAAGTCAAATATATCGGTTAGAATATAAGATCATTGACTGGGACAGAATCATCGCCTTAAGATTTTGGTTGAGATAATCTTCACATGGTATCAGAGTTAGTGTGACTAAGAGGTCACGGGTTCAAATCTCACCCCTCCTATCTAAGGCGGAATCATTATTATGCTACATTAAGACGTGTCCGATCCAATTTCCATAAATCATTCTATGGATTATATGATGCTTAATGACTTTAGGTTTGCAGCTCGTTTCATTTGCAGTAATGGAAGAAACTCCTTTATATGTCCCATTACATCTCTCTGAAGGTACTGTCTTAATTTTGAATCATATTACATATAAGTGATATAACTCATATTTTGCGATTCAAGGTCAAGATGAGTCTTGGAAATCCGAGACTTTACTGTTTATTAAGCTCATTGAGCGCAGACTAGAAACAAAAGTAGGCTTACAGAGTTACAGGCCTAATGAAAAACGAGTAATCTGAGTTTGCTGATCATAACTTTGACTTCAGACCAGGGATGAACCGAACTGTACAAACCCGAAACCCAGTTAACTCAACTATTTGAGTCAGCTGACATAACCCTGGTCTTAACTCTGCAGAACCTCCCAAGCAAGAAGTGAGATGCATAGGGTTAGATCAGAGTCCCTGCGACCGAGTTCAACAAGCTGTCAAATGTCTGCCATCTATTTCAGACAGAAATTCATCCGAAATTGAGCATTGTTTTCGGCACTGGACTATAATGGACTACTCCAACGCATATAACTCAGGAGCTGTGACTCCCAGAGAGGTGTGTAACGTAATGTCATTTTTCAGAATATATTTTAGTTCACTTTACTGGAAAAAAAAACAATAAGGAATGCTGCAAATTCTTCTAGGATGATCGAATGTTACGGTTTCAATGATTTAAGTGACTGAAGTGTCTGACATAGCCTTTTTTTTTTTTACTCTTTAGGTGGCAGAACAATTTATAAGAGCAGTTGAAAAATCATCAAGTCCTGAATGCAATATGTGTTTCTTTATCAATTTGGATGCCAAAGATATTATGCAGCAAGCTATTGAATCTACTCATCGTTACGTTAATGGTATGAATGTATGATACAAACGAATGGGCATTACCGAGCTTTTAAACAGACCTCACAAGGGCGCTTAAAATGCATGTGAGAGTGTGAAAATCAGAGCCACACAATTCGTGGGGATGTGGTGTCGTGAGACACGACATTCTTAAGAACCAAATGATAATTAGTAGAAATAGAATGTCATATTTTTTTGAATGTGTGGATCTGCAAATGAATGAGTACAACATGGTAGCGTTAACTCATTTTCCATTTTGTTTTGCGTTTATCATGAATTTAACTATCTCACCGTGAATTGCGGACTTTTGTAGGCAAACAACTTTCAGTTCTAGATGGAGTGCCAATTGCCATCAAAGATGAAATAGACTGTACTCCTTATCCAACTACAGGTGTTCATTTTTCGATGCTTTAAGTTTCTTTTTCAAACATAACTCCTTGTTTTTCCTGTAACTTATGAATCACAGACTTGGCTACAGTGTCTCATCAGGAAGTCTGTTAGAGTGTCGAACACAACACTTCCGTAAGACAAGAAACAAAAGAACACATGATTTAGGCCTAAATTGAAATGTCTTATTGCTGTTTCGTGTCATTTAAACGTAACTTATTGCAGGAGGAACAACATGGTTGCACAAATATAGATCCTGCAAAAGGGATGCTACTTGTGTAGACCGTCTTAGATCATGTGGTGCGATACTTGTCGGGAAAGCTAATATGCAGGAACTTGGTGCCGGTTTAACAGGAATTAATCCACATTATGGGTACACATATAACACACTTCTGTCTCTTGTCAATTCATTTCCTCAATTGTTTTTCAAATTAGGAATTCAGGAAACTCTGAATTCAAAACTTGATGATGATGTTGATGATGTAGGGCTACACGGAACCCTTACAACACCAGCCGGATAACTGGTGGTTCTTCTAGTGGATCTGCTGCTGTTGTTTGTGCTGGATTATGCCCTGTTGCTCTTGGTGTTGATGGCGGAGGTAATTTTAAACCCCGACAAAAACTTCTATGACATAATGGTGCCAATATCATGAGTACGAGTTAAATCATTTTTAGATCTCAGTATTTAGCGGGTTTGTTAGATTGGCTAGTCTTACATTTTATTTGAGATCTTGAAGCGCCTTATTTGCGTCTTACTAATTTGCATATAATGTATATGTAGGATCTGTCCGTATGCCAGCAGCTCTTTGTGGTCTGGTTGGTCTCAAGCCAACTTTCCAACGTATTCCTCATGCTGGGTAAGCCAAAATTTTACACAACTATATTGTCATGAACACAGTATCAGCATCTTTTTGTTTGCTATATACCAAAAACTTAGTATAATGTGTAAACATTTCGAGAGATCCATGTTCGGCATTTCCTGTTTTGTGCAGGGTTCTTCCCCTGAACTGGACAGTTGGAATGGTAGGAATATTGGCCGGAACCGTGGAAGATGCCCTAATAACGTTAGCATCCTTTGGCTTAGTCTATAGTGATCATTATTTCCATTATTTAGAATCAAGTTTAACTTTTGCAACTCTGTGCAGTTATGCAGCAATTGGTGGTGAATCCGCTTCAGACCCGTCCACTGTGTTGCCGGTATGCCAGATTGGCAGTCATTTTCTATGTTACTTAGACTCGCCTAATTTTGAGATTTTCATGTTTTTGACCTAAAATGAAGTGTCAGCAGCACACAGTCAGAGTAACGTACTAAAGTGTCGAATTATCTTGTTGTCCGAAGTAATCAATCTACTGAAACTGAGATTCTCGCCTGTTTTTGAGAACTTTGCAGCCTGAAGTTAAATTGCCCATACTAAAATCAAAGGAAATCAGTGGTGATATCAAAATGGCTAAGTATGGAAAGGTTTGGGACTTATCCCAGAGTTACTTTTGTACATAAACCTGTGATAACATTGCACTAATGAGATACATAACTAATTCTGCTTACAGTGGTTTAATGACTGTCACACTGACATCCAACGTTGCTGCACAAATGCTCTCGATAAGCTCCAGAAGCGGTACGGATGGCAGGTACTTATTTCTAAAATCTTGCTTGATCCCCTGTTATATTTGCCTAGATATACTTTGTTGGGCATTATATGGTCATATGGCCTATATGCCCCGTATTGGTCAATATATAAGAACTACTCAAACCTAATGATATACGCGTCAGACGTTGATGTTAACTTCACATAAGTTACTCTGACTTGGCTGCAGCCTGCAAGTGTCTCTTACGACTAAATGTCGTGTTTGCCAACTCGATATATATTTCTTGATAGCAGTTAAGTGCAGCAATGATATCTTACTAATCTTCTGATGCCTTACTTCTCACAGACAGTAGACGTTACTGTACCTGACATAGAGTCGATGAGACTGGCACACTTTGTGACGATCGGATCAGAATGCAGTGCTTCTCTTGATCATATTTTGCAGAAACTGTACGTTTTTATTTTTGTATTTCTGTTCAATTTCAGTACATTTAACAAACGTCTGAGTTTATGACTGACAAGGTTTTACATTGATAGGGACTACTCCCAAGTTGGGTGGGATACAAGAGCTGCTCTTACCTTTTATAAATCCTTTGATAGTGTGGAATATGTTAAAGCTCAGCAAATCAAGTATATAATCTTGGGTTTAGGTTTATACAGTAGATGTTAAAAATTAGGTAAGACGGTTTTATGGTAAGACGCGATGAAGGTAGTAACGTAACAAAGTTTCGGGCCTATGCATAACCTTTACATTAAGAAGATTCTTTATTGAGTTGGTTGGGTTTTAACCAGGATTTATGTCTTGATGTTTGTTCTCGTTTTCACTGCAGAAGCCGACAATTGCATTTTTTCAATAAGATCTTTTCCAAGGCAGATGTGATTGTTACCCCAACAACTGCGTAAAATTTTCTTCCCTATCCTCTATCGTCTATAGGAGACTTAAGTATACTTACTGTCCTAGATCGATTATGCCATCAGCTGGCGACAGTTGCAGTAACTTTTCATTTATAATACAGTCACAGACTCGAAATTCTTAAGCATTGGAATACAATGAAATTCTAACCACTAGGCTAAGATATCTTTACTTCATTTTGCAATTCCCGACTCAATGAAATTTTAATCACGGGTCATCCAGAAACAATTTCTCTATGATCTCAAAATATAAGAAAGATTGCATACACTCAACCCTCTAAATCTGCCATAAAAGGAAGTTTTCGAGACAATGAATATTGTAGTAACTAATGTAATTGTCGGACTTTTGTGGCAGAGTGACAGCAACCCCGATCCAGGATGATGCCCTGGAGACCGGAGAGCTAGATTACGTTACTGGAGGTTCCCATAACTCGACCCTTCAGAAATTCAGTTTATTTACATTACAATGGCCACTCTTCTATTTGTGACATTTGCTACAATTTTTGTTTTCATTCCAGCTGGTTTAGTACGGTACCAAATAGCAGGAAATTTTCTGGGTCTGCCTGCTGTGACTCTACCGGTGAGTTACACGATAACAACTCTTCTCAATTTGATCGTTTTTGATAGAATATAGCCCTTAATTACGATACAAGTGAACACTATACTTCTTCTTAACAATTCTTTTCGGTCTAAATTCGACTGGTGATGTAGATTGGATATGACAAAGCCGGGTTGCCCATTGGCCTACAGTTTATAGGAAGGTCTTGGTCTGAAGCAACTTTGTTACACATTGCTTTTGCACTCCAGGTTACAAAAACATATACTTTCTTCCATTATATCTTTTCTTCAAAAGAGGTCATCTGGGAATCTAAACCCGACAAAACTGACCCTAATCGAATGACTTTGCATTAACTGAAACCTCAGACATATAAGACATAACAATGCAAATTTCACTTGAATGTTTCAGGATGTGTGTATGTCAGAATACAGGAAGCCGGCTGTTTACTACGATCTGCTTAACTCGAAATGATTTACGCTGATCGCCTTCAATAAACAGACTGATAGATGGATATTGTCAGTATAGTTGGTCTAAACTCTAAAGGGTAGCTCTGTAGTATGAATAATCAGTCTTTCACCATTCTTGAAGGAATTTCAACAGTTGTAATTCTGGTGCTATGTTGTTGACTTCTACTTGTACTTCTACTTATTTGGTAAGTGAAAAGTTCAGTGAGTTTATCTTCTACCTATTTGGTTCAAAATTATGGTATGATTTATTCACTCTAATAAAAAAGCTTCGAACCGAATTCGAACATTGATTTAGGTAAAAAGGATTATACGGAGTAGGATCACTAAAACGGTAAATGTCTCCCTCATGAGGTTTAACATTACTGCATTCTCATGGCTCGAGCACGAGATCTCTGTATTAGAATTATGAAAGGTTGAATATTATTAAGAATTGCATAAATGAAAATAAGATACAAGGTATACATTTATACTAGAGACTAATGAACCCTAGATGGTACAACTAGCCGTAATACAGGCATCAATAATTAGGCAAGAATTACATATGAGATAAACTACCATATACAAAGAAATATGAGAAGATATGATTTGCTAATAATAAGTATATTACAATAACATAAGTTACATGCTCCCGCAAGATGAATGATCCGTAGGTTAGTCCAATCTTGGAGACGATATCTTCGAAGTGTGGACGAGGGATATGGGTCATGGTGCTTGTGAGTGGTGCGACGAGCAGAGGAGGCCTTGGCAGTGGGCAGTGCATATGGCGTCCGTGAATTGGTTGTAGCGCGGCATCGAGGCTTGGGTAAGAAGGTGGTTTGGAGAGTGATCGATTATTTTGAAGTGGAATTTTACTTCAGTTGAGGTTTACCAAAGGGATAAATTGTCATTAGAAAATTTGAGGAATTTCATAGAAAGAGGGAAGTAAAGGTGTTTCTATGAGGTGTTGCCATGGTTTAGAGCCATGGTCAGATATAAAGGTAGATTACTCTACGGTTGATCATGTAGGATTGTGGGGTTGAGTTTAATTAGTATGGTAATTAAATGGGGAAGCTGTGGGATTGATATGCCACAGGGAAAAATAGTGAAGGGTTTTGTCTTAATGAGGAAGATAGGATTCAGAGAGGGAAATTTAAGATTTTAAGGGTTGGAAGTTCAATCTTTTATAAAGTGTTGGTTTCATATCAGAAAGAATGTTCCATCTTTGAAGGGTTTCGATGGCGTTTCAGACCGCTGGGTCAAAATAGTAGTGACCAGTATCAAATGGGGTACGTACAAGATTAGGCAGTGCGTAAGGAGTTCAGTGTGGTGGCCGAGTAGACGGCGAAAAAGGGTTGATCTTTTAATAGGGGTGGTTCCAAAATCAATTGTTGGAACGAGGTCAGCCAAAAAAACAATTTATGAACGTGGTGTTTGAAGGTATATCAAGATGGTTATTATCATATTATGGTGTAGGTTTGATGGTTTGATGCAATTCATAAGAGGTGGAAGAAGGGTGGTGGGTGGTTGCAGCGGAAGAGGATCAACTCTTAAGGCGTTGGCCTTTATCAAGAGCACGAGGCTCTGATACCATATTAGATTTATGAAAGTTTTATTAAATTAGAATTGCATAAGTTACAAATATACATAGCTTTGTTTATATACTAACTATATGAGAGCAAAAGACTAAACCTATGCAAAGTAGTAGCCGTAATAACCCATGGCTTAATTATAGAAACAAATCAACATAGTATAATATACATTATATATGCCAACTATACTGATCACAAGAAGATAATGGAGTCTTCTATAATATTCTCAATATGCCCCCGCAAGACGGACGACCGAAAAGTAAGACCAATCTTGACAAATAGAAAAACGAAGAGATAGTGCAGCAGGAGCTCACCCAAGGGTCCTTGATGATCAAGCCACAAGCCACACAAGCCAGACAAGCCTGACCCCAAGACCCCCTCAGATGGAAGCTCGAGTCACAAGGTCTAAACAACAAGTCATGGCGATTCGATTGCTACACGGAATGTAGAGAAAGCAAAGAAGGGATTGAACGAATTTCAATAAGATCACTAGAGATTAGAGGTTCCGAAAGGCCCAATTCATTGGGATTTCCTTATTTGGCCGGGAATGTTGGGAGCTCTGGCAACCACCCTACTAACTGAAGACGGAGCGGTAAACTCTGCTACTTGTTGTTCGCGCTACTCGTCCTTATTTCTTTAATTAACTGGCCGAGTTCGAGACGAGCAAGTCTCGACTTCAGTTGCAATTTAACTTTGAAACTCGGTGCAGGCGCCTGCGGCAGGGCCTCCTGACTGAAAAGCGAGGAAACCGTGAACGAATGCCGGCTGCATCCGAAGATGAGATTGCGGAGGTATTGATCAGTTGGCGGTTTCATTAGAATTGGAAAAAATAAAAATAAAAACGAGAATTCTTCTAAAAAAGAACAAAACTGACAGGGCGAACGACATGGATTGAACCCGCGCGAGTTCCGCTTTTTGCAGACCCCCAAAATTCCGGTACCTATAGATCGCCCAGATTCCGAAATAAAGAGTTCTGGGATCTCATAGATGTTACGATCGGGATCTCGCTATGAACCTCTCTTCTTTCTCGGTTAGCGGCCATAGAGGAAGATAGTCCAGGGCTTATCAAGCCATGCCAAGGTCCAATTCAGTCCATATTCCCCACACAAGCCATAAACAATGCCAATCAGAGCTCAGCAGACCAGTTAGCAAACCCAGCACCAAGGAGGTACACCAGAGCATCCCAGCCACCCCCACCATGGCCTACCATCAAGCCAACCCACTAATCAACAAGTCTGTCCAGGATAATCCTTTTTGAAGTCTAGCAAAAATTCAAGTAACAAGCAGCCCAAGCTAGAGTCCAATGAACATCAAAGCAGAGAAGGTACAAGTCCAGATGTGGCTTCCTTTTTGTTTAAGTCAACTTGTCCTCGTCCAAGGCAAGTTTATCTAAGTCCTAATAAGAGTAGAGAGTCCCAAGGAGCAACAAAACATCCAGAGCAAAGCAGCAAGACAACAAGAACAACAGATTTCCATTTCAGGAAAAATCCAAAAGCTGCTTTATTACTTTTGCATCAGTCTGTTTTTTATGCTTTTGTGTTTGTACTTTATAGTTGTTATGCTCGTCCTATTGTGAGGCTCTTAATTGGTGTCTGTTGTAGTAGTTTAGGTCCTAAGTTGGCCCTTGGATGGATTGTACATCCAATGGTTCACAAGATATCAGCCTCCCTATATAAGGAGGTCTTTGTATGTTGTTTTAATTAGACTTTTATGAATGAATTAGCTTGAGAAACCTCTCAAATCTTTCAAACTTGTGCTAAGTGCTTTAGTTTGAGTCAAGCCTGATACATCTTCAAGGTGTCTGATCAGTGTCTTGCTTTGTGAGTCAAGTTAAGTCTGTGCCTTGCTGTGACTAGCTTGCTTGCTGTTTGAGTCTAGTCTAGAGTGTTTGTGCATTGCTGTAACACTTTAAACCTGTCTCAGAAACTAGTCTTTGAGTCCCTTCTCTTGTGCCATGTTGTAGGGGAGTTTCTCTAAGTCATATCCTTGAGTTTTCAGTTAAAACAACTCACCCTCTCTAAAACAACATCCATTCCTGCTTGAGATTGTTCTCAGTTTGAGTAAGTCTAATCAAGCATCCCTTAAACTTGCAAACCTTAGTAGTTTTACACTCCAAATTGGTTATCAGAGCTTTGGTTGAGAGTCTTAGTGAGTTCATTTTCCTTAACTACATTTAAAAACACAAAAACAACCCAATGACTGAAGAGAGAATCACGCACCAACTTAGAGACTGTGGTAGAAGGCATAACCAGAACTGTCACACAACTTACAAGGGCTGTGAATGAAGCTCTTGATGGCAATCTTGCCATAGGAGGAAGAGGCAGAGGACGTGGAAGAGGCCAAGGAGGAGGCAGAGGAAGGCCACCTGATGATGAAGAGTATCCAGACTCAGATGACTCAACAAGAAGGAGGGCTTCCATCCACAGGCACATAGACAAGCATCTTAAGGTAGACATCCATGAGTTTTCTGTTAGTCTTAATCCTGATGATTTGTTAGAATGGTTAAGAGAAGTAGAAAGGATCTTTGAGTACAAAGGATATAATGATTCTAAGTCTTTTAAAGTAGCCATCCTTAAACTAAAAGGGTATGCTTCCCTTTGGTATGAAACCATGAAAGGGTTAAGGGCTAGGGAAGGGAAAGAACCCATCAAATCTTGGACCAAACTGAAAAAGAAACTGTTAGATAAGTTTGTTGCTAAGGATTACACCCAGGATCTGTTTATTAAGTTGTCTAAGTTGAAACAAAGAGACAAACCTGTTGAATCTTATCTGAGAGAGTTTGAACAGCTCACCTTGCAGTGTGATATAAATGAGAAACCTGAGCAAAGGATTGCTATGTACTTAGAGGGTCTAGATAAGAACATTGCTAACAAGGTTAGGATGCAACCTCTATGGTCATTTGATGATGTTGTTAACTTATCTTTGAGAATTGAAAAGATAGAAAAGACTAAGTCTGTCACACCAAAATCTGTTAGATCTTTTCAAACCAGACCTTATAGTGGGTTGAGGACCATTGATACCCCTAAGACAGCACCCCCACCTACCTTAGACAATGGAAAAGGCATCATGGGTCAGAAGCCAAGCACTTCATTGACTGAGAACAGAATTAGGTGCTTCTATGTCAGGGTTATGGACATTTTAGGAAGGATTGCCCTTCTAAGAAGACCTTAACTATAATGGAGGTTGAGACTTGGGAAAAAGAAGGTCTAGTTGAGTATGAGAGGGATGAGCCTGAGGTTGAAGAAGTGGTGAGTGAGGAGGAAGAGCCTAGTCAAAAGGCAATAGTGGCACTACCTGACACAGGCCACAGCTTGGTTCTATGGAGAGTAATGCATTCACAACATATACCTTTGGAGGAGGATCAAAGGTCCCTCATTTTCAGGAGCAGATGTACCATACAAGGGAGGGTTTGTAATCTTATTATAGATGGAGGTAGTTGTACCAATGTGGCCTCTGTTACTATGGTTGACAAGCTGAAGTTAAGCACTCAAGAGCACCCTCACCCCTATAAGTTGAGATGGCTGAGTAAGGGAGCAGAGGTTAAGGTGGATAAGCAATGTGTGGTCCCATTCTCCATTGGAAGTGTGTACAAAGATGAAAACCTGTGTGATGTGGTTCCAATGGATGCCTGTCACTTATTATTAGGAAGGCCATGGGAGTTTGATAAAAGCTCCATACACCAAGGAAGAAGCAACACATATTCCTTCAAGCATGGGAGCAGGAAGGTGACATTAGCCCCCTTGCCACCACATCAGAAGAGTTATGGGAGTCCCAGTATGGCTGAAGACTTTAGTGGAGTCTTGTTTCTGTCTGAATCAGCAATGGTCAAAGAGTGTAGTGAAGAGCAACCTGTATTAATGCTGCTATCAAAGGAAGTTCAAGAAGGGGAGTCTAAGGTAATCCCTGCAGAAGTTAAACCCCTCATTGATCAATTCAAGGAAGTGTTCCCAGAGGAACTTCCTGATGGCTTACCCCCTTTGAGAGGAATTGAACATCAGATAGACCTTGTGCCAGGGTCTGTACTACCTAATAGACCAGCATATAGATGTGATCCTAAGGCTACACAAGAGCTGCAGAAACAGGTTGGAGAGTTGATGAGTAAAGGGTTTGTAAGGGAGTCCTTAAGTCCATGTGTTGTGCCTGCATTATTGGTTCCTAAGAAGGATGAAACTTGAAGGATGTACATAGATAGCAGGGTTATCAATAACATCACAGTCAAGTACAGGTTCCCTATACCTAGGCTTGATGACATGTTGGATGAGCTGAGTGGCTCAAGGTTCTTTTCTAAGATTGATTTGAGACAAGGTTAACATCAATTGAGGATCAGGGAAGGAGATGAGTGGAAGACAGCCTTCAAAACAAAGCATGGCCTCTATGAGTGGCTTGTCATGCCTTTTGGTCTATCAAATGCCCCAAGTACCTTCATGAGATTAATGACAGAAGTGTTTAGGCCTTGTCTAGGGAAATTTGTGGTAGTATACTTTGATGATATTCTCATCTACAGCAAGAGCAAGGATGATCATTTGAGGCATCTTGAGACTGTGTTTGAGATACATAAGGAGAGTAAACTCTTTGGGAAATGATAAGACGATATTTAATTATATTTACACCCCGTTTATATATATATATTTATAGTTGTCTATTACGTTATTTGAGTTAATTGTTATTCATTTGCTAATTTCGAGGATTTTACAACTTAAATATTATTTTGACGTAAAAGAGTTAATTTACTATTCTTTCCGATTAACAGGTGGCAACCCGTGTGAGTAAAGTTTCGAAAGCCCGACATGAGTATTGGCTAAGAAATCAGGTGAAGACTTTGGACCGATATTCTACGAGAATTGGCCAAGCAAATTAAATACGTACTTCGTAACTTGCACACATTATTAATTCAAGCAGTGAATCAAGCCCATTTAGCGGAATGGATAGTAAAGATCAAGTCCACTTAATGAAACAAAGGGAATAAGGGCTGGCGTCAAATATCAAACAGAAAGAATAAGAAATAAGAACGAAGTGGCAGCAGAGGCTACGGAAGCTACGGAAAACACTGTCGGTAACCAAACGGAGATGGAACTCAACTCCGTCACAAACTCTATCCCCTTTCTATATTTTATTTACAAAATCTATCCCGTGTATCCAAATAACATTATAAATACTCGAGTCCTCCGTTAGGAATGGAAAAAGCAAGTATATATCAAATACCCAAATTATTAGTGAGCGATTTGAGCGGCGATCGGAGGTAGGAGCAGTCCGTCGATTGAAGCGGCTTCATTCGAGGGAAGATGGAAAACCCACTTGAGGAGGTGTTGCAAACCGATCCGAGGAGGCGTTTCCTGGCCTTAATTATTAAGTCCTCCACTCCTTTTAGCTTATTAATTTCAGTTTACTAGTATTTACTTTATCTTGGATGCTTTAATCTTTCAGATATTGTAAAAGTTGATTCTGTCTTATCAATATTGAGTTAATCGTATTCATATTATACTCGTTCATATTCTTTTCAATTCATGTTGTTGGCTGCAAATAATTGTTTAAATTGCTAGTAGTTTGAATTGATAGCTAGTCGTATTGTTTGGCGCGGCGTTAAATCGTACAACCGAGTAGCAACTAATTTAATTTAGGACTGCAATGATGTCACTCGATTAAGTTAGGAGTATAATTTGGTCCTACTAATTAATTGGTTACGGTTAATGAGGTCTTTCTAGTTCTTAATGCGGTTAGTCAATTTGCGGGAACTTGTCACTTTCGTGGTTGTTCTTCATGTTCATAATTGCTGTTAGATTTGATTAATTTAATATATTATTGATATTGATATCAATATTTTAATGAAGAAGCAGTAGAAAACTATCCTGCTTGCTTCTACAAATGAAGAGGATTCTGCCGATTAAAGGTAGTTGTGACACCCTTTAAAGCATTATCAACTGTGGTAGCATTGCTGAAAAAAAATAGTTGCTCAAAAGTTCTACCTCCAAATGCAATCCAAAATGTCAGTTTCCTAAAATAAAGTTGGAATTCATCCTGACGTAGTTATTATTTCATGTAATTTTAGTATCACATAGTGATGCTACTGCTGCTGAAAAGCTTTATGGCTGGTTTATCATGCAGGCTCTGTATGAAATAGGGAGTAATTGTGTGTGTAATTGATAGGTAAACACAAAATAAAAAACCATGGGATGGGAAAAAATGAAATAAGCAATATCTGGACGACACCATAAGCCAGAAACCGGTCTCCCGCTGCTGCGGCTTCCTTTTCACTCCGACGACGCTTTGTGCTTACCAAAACTGGAGTGTACCCTCTTTATTGTAATATTGTGAGTCGGCCACATTACAACCCCCAAACTAAAGTTGGCGTAATCAATGAGAAATTTTGATTTGAATGACGAATTGTCGTCAGATAGTGACTGTGACGACGACCATCTTTTGCGGGAAGATATTGAAGCTCTCTCTAGAGCTTGTTTCTACTACTTCTTCTCTCAATACTTCCTCACCTACCGTTCCTCTCTTATCAGACGTCGACGACGACGATGATTTCGACGATTTGGAATTAGTTCGTTCTATACAACAACGTTATGGTAACTCTGTTGCTGATGATATCAAACCTTTGGCTTCTCTTCCTCCTCCTCTTTCTGATGACGACGATGATTATGAGTTTTATCAAGCTATTAAGGCCCGCTTTTCGCACCCTCACCCTCACCCTCACGCTACTGGTATTTACTCTTTTCTTTATTTATTATTCTTCCATTCTTAGTATTAGTTTCCGAGGGATGCTATCTACCTTCTTCCTTTCCCCTCTCAGGGCTCTCACAATCAGTTAAACTAATTTATCGTGTGGGGTCGGTTGACAAGTGGATGGAGCAAAATATATGGTATCTTTACCGGTTGTGAGAGTACAAGGTAGAGAAGAGAAGGTAGGTAGTAATTCTCATTAGTTTCGACAATTCATTTCAATTGTGGGCCAATTTAACATAAATTAGGGTTTCATGATCCACGTGGATTTCTGTCAGTAATGGATGCAAGAAAGATAAATCAAGAATGCAATTTTAATGGGATTAGAGAGGATAACTAATTATACTGATTCATATGGCTAGGTTATGACTTAGACCCCCGTGCTGCATCAGAAGTTACTGATTTAAGGCGTATTCTATAACATTCTCTCCATGGTTTTTATTTTCATTCCCAACTAATAGATGAATTCGTCATCAATACCGACATAGGGTAAGGTTGTTATCGATTCAAGGCTTTGACACACTTGATGTAGTGTTGCTAATACTATGCCAATGCCAGATAAATTATTGGTCATCAATACCGACATAGGGTAAGGTTGTTATCAAAAAGGCATTAGGCTCGCTTAATAATTAATACTATGCCAATGCCAGGTTGATTCTTTGTGCTTTTCAGGATTTTTAATTTGTCAATGCTGTACTACTTTTTCTCCCTCTATCCATTACTGATTGTTATAATATTTACAGAGTATTAATTGTATGGTATGTAGATGAAACTAAAAAAAATGATGTCAGCTGTAGAGGTGAATCCGTGTCAAATGATGTTGGTGGCGACTCTTCTGGGAGGGAGTTTGTGGATGACCATGTAGATGATACGGAACGAGAGCACTATGATACCACTGACAAAGAGGATGCCTTTACTTCTGTCTCTAACTTCCCGTTGGCTGCGCAGACATTTATTGATGCCATTAAGAAAAACAGAGCTTGCCAGAATTTTATACGGGATAAGCTGCTTCATATTGAAGCAAAGATGGAACAAATAAAGGAGCTACACAAGCGCCTCAAAACATTTCGAGGTTTCCAAGTGCAATGCAAGAAGGTAGTTGGCCAAAAGTTGTCCCAGAAGTAGGATGATCGCATCCAGCTCATTTCAGTTGCTAAGCAAAGAGCTAATGCAAAGGTTTCATCTACTGCACATCCCTATTTAACTCTCTATCGTATTATATTTGCATGCATTAATAAAATTTCAATTTGAGATTTGATCTTGAAATGTGGTCCTGGTAACTTTCAAACCATTGATTACTCACATCGCATGGTCCATGTTCGTTATACGAAAATCAACTTTTTTGTCAGCTTTTGAAGTGAGAAGTTAGCAACTTTTAATCAATATATAGTTTTGTATTTTGGAAGGAAGTGTAAAGTTGCAACGTTCCCATATGTAATGGAGAGGCTGAGTGTTTAGTTCTTGCTGAACTTGGACAATTAATTAGTACTTTTTGCAGTGGAGTACATTCGTATTTTTTCTATGCATCATCCATCATTCACTAGGTGGTGATTATTTTGCAGGGCAGAGAGAGTAATGGGCCTGCCATATGTTATGGTCCTTCTGAGAACTCATATGTCGTTTGGTACAAGGCTGCTCTCCAAAAATATCCACTTTCCTTTCATCGGGACAAATGGTCAAAGGAGGATATACAGAATCTTGAGAAAGGAATTGTCCGGCAATATCAAGAAAAGTTGCTCCGGAGATCAGAATATGGCTTAAGGTATTTAGTTTTTTATGTCTTTACTTTTTTTACTGCTTATTAAGATAGGCTCTGTAAACCTTCTTCTTACTTATCTTTTTTTTATTTATCAAAGGCTCAATAAACATCATTGATAGTTGTATTCATTTTGATTGAAGACGTGGACTCCTTGTGCTCCCACTCTCCCTTAAATTTGTTACATCGTGCTCTTATTTCTTTGTCCAAAAAAGGCTGCTAATTTCCTAGAGCTGTCTGACTTTTTCCGACAGCTATATAGTCAGGTTAAGATTTCGGATTATTAGATGATATACATGCTTTTGGTATTAATGGTTGACATTCTTATATTTCTTAGATATTGTGTCTTCTACAAAATGTCTTTAATGTAGGAAATTAAATGTGTTGCATACATTATTTTTACTAGCTAAGAGTGAACTTTTTGCTGCTTCTATTCTGGTTTTTGTATCTCTCTCATTATATTGTTTTGACATAAAAGTACACATAAAATGGCAAACTGTCATTTTGAGACTAATGTTTACTATGCTTTCTATTAGTTCTGACGAGTAACCTGATTTTAACAATGGAGTTGATGCTATGATGTTATCAATAAAAAATCATAAAATTACTCCGGAGACGATCCAATGCTTTTCAGGCGAGGTAAACTGGACGCAGCTTGCTACTATCACTACTACAATTTAGTACTTGGGCCACGATAAAGTTCGTGGCGCTAGTGCTAAATTTTCGTGGCTAAAGCATATCGCCACTGGAATACCTTTTGTGGCCCAACGAGATATATATAAAATAAATGAATATAATGAAAAATATTATTATTTTTTTTCTCAACCAAATATTTTCACATATTGAATTATGTAGGGCCACACACTTGATTTGCTAGGTAAGCTAATTCATTCAAACATCATTTTTGATCAAAGTGTATTTTACACGACCAATTTTAAAACAATATTATAAGTGTATAATTTTAGAAGAAAAAAAAGATTATAAAGAAAATAACTTTCAACTTACTATTTTCTAAACTGATTTCTCATTATATTTGATCGATTCTTTATTCAAAATTTTTATATTATTTATAAAACTGATTTTAAGTTACTGATCGCTTATTTTCAACATACCCCGTGATCGCTTAATTTCAACATACCCCGTGATCGCTTATTTACAACATATTTTTTTTCTTTTCTTTATTGATTTATTAATTGGTTGAAGATTAATTTTTATTTTCATTTTTTTAGCGAAGTTTTACTGTTTAATCAATTATTTTTATCTAATTCTCTTTTTTTTTTTCTAAAACATTAACCAAAATTAACTTTTCACAAAGTAAATTTCATCTCTTTTTTTTATATAAAAATATTAAAAATAAAGTTATATATCAATTTTTCAATGAGATACTTTCATAATATATTAGGTTTTGATATATAAATTAGAGATAATAAATAACTAACTTATTTAATTTGATGTACTATATTTTTAAACGTGATAAAACCTTCTATAAATATTTTTCAAGATTATAAATTTTAAATTAAAATTAATAAAAGAAATATTTGCCACGGAACAATTCGTGGCTAAAAAAAATATTTGCCACGGAACAATTCGTGGCTAGATATACTTTCGCCACGAGTCTGATATAGTTCGTGGCTAAATTAATTATTAGTCACGGCTGTTGCCAAATTCGTGGCGCAAGTAACCTTTTGCCACGGGAAAAACTTTCCCGTGGCATAAAATTTTTCTAAATTATTGAAAGAAATTTTTCTCGTGGCTAAGCAAAATTAAGCCACGAATTATAAGTTTTCGTGGCATAAATCGTGGCCCAAGTGTCAGTTTGTTGTATTGTATATATCTTCCTCGTCGCTCTGGAGAAGAATGTGAAGCAAGGTTGTAATTACAACATTCACTTGCATGATCAACTTCTGCCGCTCTTTCTTTTTCATTTTGTGTGGTGTACAGTGGCATGAAGGTTTTAAACCTGTTATTCAAACATTAACCAATCTTCACCCTCGTGCTTGTTCTTCATGTTCATAATTGCTGCTAGATTTGATTAATTTAATATATTATTGATATTGATATCAATATTTTAATGAAGAAGCAGTAGAAAACTATCCTGCTTGCTTCTACAAATGAAGAGGATTCTGCTGATTAAAGGTAGTTGTGACACCCTTTAAAGCATTATCAACTGTAGTAGCATTGCTGAAAAAAAATAGTAGCTCAAAAGTTCTACCTCCAAATGCAATCCAAAATGTCAGTTTCCTAAAATAAAGTTGGAATTCATCCTGACGTAGTTATTATTTCATGTAATTTTAGTATCACGTAGTGATGCTACTGCTGCTGAAAAGCTTTATGGCTGGTTTATCATGCAGGCTCTGAGAGCTTGAACCGAGACTATAAACTTTGTTGTCACAGCTAATTTACTAGGAGGTAACAAGTTGAGGTATTTAGAATTAGTTTGCGTTTAATTTGAAATAAGATTTCTTTAGATGATGAAGTTTCACATTTAAAAAATTGTTTTTTTTGTTTGTTTTAATACGTTACAAAGTGCAAGTGGGGTGGAAGTGGGTGGGAAATGGAGCCCCCACTTGCACCCCACTTGCAACTTAGTGAAAGGGAATTGACCCGTCTCAAGCTTGCGACGGGTCGATCCGTCGCAAGCAAGACTTGTTGGTAGTTTTCCCTGTGGAAATATGTTGACCCCAAGGAAAACTAGTAGTACAATTCTCAGAAAAAATAACAATCATTTACAAGTTGTTTATTTGACAATGATTACTCCGTATTTAATCTATCGATCTATATTATATATTAAATCCTAAAACTAAGGAAGTTTCATGTAATTAAATAAAGTTATACAAATTAATTATATTATACAGTTTTTAATCGATAGCGCTGTGTGATAGACCTGATCAAGGGATTTCAATGTAAATATTATACTTCGTATAATTTTGGTTGAAGTATAAATTTAGAAAATACCAAAATAGAGTGATTTTCCTTAAAATAAACATGTCTCACTTATGGTATGGTATTAATTAGTAGCATAGAATATACATTAAATTAAAATTTTATAATTATTTAACTTACACAAAATTTTTTGGAAACTATTAGAAGGTAAATAAATCAAGCTAGGTTTCCAAAAGATATAATATTGCATAATTCTTTTAAATTGATTTACTATATATGTAATACATTTATATAAATATATGAGCCTCTTGAAATTGCATGTGTACTCAAATTGCATGTTTAATCATCAGCTAATTAAATTATATTAATCACTCAGTTCAATAGTCAAAGTAACAATATTAGAATCGGGAGTAATGAAAGTAATAAAACAACAACGAGAGTAGTGAAATTTTCAATATTAATGCGGCATTAGTAAAAGTATCAATAATTACGGTGGGAGTAGTGAAAGTAATAATAATTACGACGGGAGAAGTGAAATTAACAATAGTAAGAACGAATGTAATAAAAGAAACAATACTAACAATAAAAAAAGTATATATGAACAATTAGCCGACCAATTAATCAAAGTAAAATACTAATAGTGGGAGTAATGAATTGTCTAATAGTTTATTTCATCGTAATTTTAAGATATGTCATAAGAAAATATATTGATGATAAATTTATGAGTTATACAACTTTAAAGTTTATTTAATTAAAATAAATTTTAATAATAAATATAGGTAGCTCGGGCGGAGCCGCGCACCAATACTAGTGTATGTTTATATTTGATAAGCTTTAAACGTCCCGATGATGAGGACGTGGTCCTTGGCATGGAGTTCATCGATACAGTTCGGCCATTTGTACTTGGAGATGGCGTGATCACATTTGTGTCAAAAGGGAACGAGTTCGAGGTGGAACTCATACAACAAAAGGAAGTTGAGTCAAGGATCGCTTCCTTAAGGGTGACAAGGATGCCGAGGCGTAGGCGTCAACGAAGGGGCGGTGGTAGGTCCAGGCCACCGACGAAACCGATGCATGAAACGAGATTTCCGAAGGCATGTGAGATCCGAACGTGCAACAAGTCGGGACATCATGCACGGGAAACAAGGGCACGTGGGCGTGCCAACATTGTGGAATCTCCACACGGAGTTTCGAAGGGACAACAACACAAATATGCAGTGAGAACATATTACAATGGTATGAACGGGCCTCGGATGCGAATCAGAGGGGTAGACCGTGACGAGGGCGCTCACGGTTTAGGTGGGGGAGAATGTCACGAGTTGCACCATCTGGACACATGTGACGCACCCTTTACCCTTATTGGGTTTGAAACACTCTAAAATGTTGTATATTAGTCTAGTAATTTCTAGAAGAGTCTAGAGGAGTCGAGAATGTTCTAGTTGGGTCTAGAACATTCCAAAGAGTCATAGAAGAGTCCGGAAGTGTGTAGAACATTCCGGAATATTCTAGAAGAGTCTAGAAGGGTCTAGAATATTCTAAAAGAGTCTAGAAGGGTCTAGAATGTTCTAGAAGGTTCTAGAACATTCTGTATATGGTAGATGTTTCTAGTAGTGTCTGGAACATTCCGGATGTTTCTGGGGTTGTGATGTCCAGAACATTCCAGAAGGTTCTGATTCTAGATAATTACATAGGAGTAGTATAAATAGGGGTGAGGGGCATCATTTGACAACCATCCTACAAAACACACACACAAAGCATTATATCCAACTCTTGTAATTCTTCTAAGCATTCAAGTGATATAAGTAACGTTCCACACTTAGTCTCTACAACACTTAAAATATTCCGCTGCGAAAAAGGGTTGCCTGGCTTAGCTTGCGACGGACTGCGAGTTAAGTGGCACACGAGCTTGGTTTTCTAGTGTCAAAGTAACCAAGGCGTGACAAGGGGCTGTATATTGGATGTGTTACGTGAGAATTTATGCATGATTTAGGTCTCAGCCGGCCGACCGGCAGCCGGTCAGCCGGCCCACCGGCAGCCGGTCAGCCGACCGGCTGAGACACCTCTACCTTTTCCTTTGTTTTTCTCGTATGCCTTTGGTCCCAGCCGGGTAGCCGGCAGCCGGTCCCCTTGACCGGCTGGGACACACTGTATTTTCAGTCGAGTTTTTCTTATGATACATGATGCCAGCCGGGTGGCCGGCAGCCGGTCCACGTGACCGGCTGGCACCCTGCTGGAATTTCTTTGTGATTCTTATTTACGTTTTCATTTATAATAGTTCGCATGGTTCATTTATCGTATAAATTTATGAAATGACTTTAAATATTAATGTTTCGAATATATGATATTTCTTTCGCTTGTATCGCATGTTTTGTGACGGTTTTTGATATGTCCCACTTTGAGTCGGTTTTTACAAATGTTACGGTTTTAGCACTATTTTGTTATGTGCTTTGTACTCTCATTCCCTTGGCTACCTCCACGTTCGTAAGGCTGGAATGTCGGAACGAGGATGTATCCTTACTGCTTAATTGCATGTGTTAGTGGGCATATGACGACGTTGTTGGGAGGCGAACGTTTTGCGTTGATCGACCCGACCGTCAAATGTTGTATACTTGCGAGGTGGTGTCATTGGCATGTAGCGTACCACTTGTTTTGATGCTTGTGCTCTTTCCCGCCTCTTTCGTGAACTATCGACCGAATTTGGGGTACTCGGCTTCTATGATTGACCGAGTCTTGGATGCGAAATGTCATCGCTTGTCGAATCGGAACACGTTTATTCCGAGAGTCTGGCCAGGTTTAGACTAGGACCGTATTATTATCGTCGTTGATAAGGTTAAAGTCGCGTCTCCTTAATCAAAGTAAACCTAAATCACTACTAACTAATAGTCAGCGGTAAGTAAGGTATCGAATCCACAGGGAAGCGGTAGTAATCTAATATGTTAAACTAGCTTTGTCTCTAAAGTAAATTCGGGGTTTTGATTTTGAGTTCTAAACTAAAAGCAATCAACAATAACAATAAATAATAACAATAACAATAACAACTAATAATAATAACAACTAATAATAACCAATAACAAACTAATAAGGTTGAAAACAATAAGATTAAAAGTCTAGGGTCACAGGTTCACTAGGATTATTATTCAGGGATAAGGGAGTAATCAATTATCATGCAATAAAGTTATCTAAGGTCACAAGATCGGTCGACTCAATTATGCCCTTTAGATCTACAATTTAACATGCGATCGCTATCATTAAACGAGTTCTATTCAATTATCGTAGCCTATCTTAGTCTTAACCCGGTCGGTGTCAATCCTAATTTGCGAGACTAGTTAATTAATCCTGGCCATTAATCAAACAACTAGAATTAAAACGATAATCAAACGATAACCATGCAATTGCAATTCAATTAATCAATCTACCCCTTCTAACAATCCTAGATCCCCTTTCAACCCTAGAAAGGAATTTAGCTACTCATAACGATATAAACAACAACAATAATAATTAAAGTAAACATGATTAACAATTATGAAAGGATGAACAAAGAATAATTAAGAACAAGAAGGTAATTAAATAAATAACTAAGAAAGATCGAAGAATACCGATTACAAGCTTGAACTAAAGACAATAATCTTGATGAATAAAATCCGGAAGCAAAGTAAATTAAACTAGGGTTTCTGAATTAAAGCCTAGAAAAGCATTCAAAAGCCTAGAAAAGCATAAGAAAGCATGAAAGACGAGCTTTCCTTTTATAATACAAAAATCTAATTAATTAGGTTAAAGTTTAGGAAAATATGAAAAAGTCGCCGAAATATTGGGTTGCTCGATCGAGCAAGGGTACGTTGCTAGATCGAGCAACCTTCAGCCCGACTCGATCAAGCAAGGCACTATGCTCGATCGAGCAGCCTTCAAAATGGCTTGTTTCTTCGTTTTTCTTCATTTCTTTTCCACCGTTCTCGATTCCCGTGCCTAACCTTCTACGATCCGACTCCGCCATGCTTCATATCAACTCAAAAAAGCTCCAAATGCATCCAATCTGCATTAAAACATAACAAAAGCGGCAGAATCGATATTCTAGCTAAAATAGCATAGAATAAGCAAGGAAAGACGGTAAATCGAGTTATTTGCGTCTAAGGGAGGCATAAAATATATGTATAAATAATGATCATCAAACTCCCCCAAACCAATCCTTTGCTTGTCCCTAAGCAAAGCACTCAATACTATACAAGGACAAACATACAAATGGTGAATGAAAAACTCAAAGCTATTGTTAATACACATACAAATCCCAAGCTATGCATATCTATAACAAAGTAATGACCAAGTTGTACCAATAAAACAAATTCAAAGGCACGGGAAAGGAGAAAACGCAGCTCATATTCCAAGATTTTACATGATACCGTAGTATAGACAAAAACCAAATACCTTTCAATCTTGCAAGGCTCAATTTGTCGGATTCTCGCGGATTTAGTCAAGCACTCATAAGTTTATAAAAGGGTGAGTTTTGTGAAGATAGAAAGAAATAGAAACACTCACTCAACTTATGAAACATGCATGCATTCTAATGTGATAGTAATTTCCCCAACAAATCCGCATTCGCTATAAAGTACATGAATCAGGACAAAAAGGGAGGCTAATGGGTGAAGGTATAGAAGTGGATTGTGCCAAGTCACTTATGGGAATGTGGGGCTAAGACCGGTAGTCGCAGCGACACTTTACCAAAACAAATCTACAAGACTAGCACAAACCAACACCGACTAGAGAAATCATCTTAAACTTTGACAACGCAAGAGTGAGATCGAAATTGCTCTCTAAATATGCATTAGACTCTAGTATAATCCCTTTCATTTTCCCTTGAATAATTCAATGAAGCAACATATTTTTTCATTCTCTTTTTCTTTTTTTCTTTTTCTCTTTTTCTTTTTTTTTTTTCATTTTTTTTTCAAATCAAATCTTCTTTTTTCTTTTCTTCATCATTTTTTTTCCTTTTCTTTTGCTTCACAACTTTTCTCAACAAAGGGAATAAATGACACAATTGCCAACATACTTGCTACACCCAATTGATATTCTTTTTTTGAAATCCCGACCCAACCATAGTAGACAAGTAGATAAGAAAAACATGCAACTGCGACTGTCCCGAAAAGGTAGGCAAATTCTAGGAATGTAGCTATTAGATAGGTTATAAAACAGGCTACAAAAGGCTCAAATTGGCTAAACATAGAGAACTCAATAATAAGGGTATAAAATCAAGTCTTTTTGGCTATGTGAGGCTTATTTGAACAGAAAGAACCGCCTTTCCTCATGCACTTATCAAACGAACGCGTATAGTATCAAGAAACGAATGTCACACTTATGCAATTTGATGTTACACATTCCACAAGGAGTACCACACTCAAGCCTAAAAACAATGAGACCAGTTTATTGATGTTCCTGGCCTAGGAAGCTCTAAAGACCTCAGAATTTTAAGTGGTTTACCAAAAAAAATTGCCAAATCTAATTAGCAAAAGGAATGTCAAAAACGATCAAGACTTGTACTATGAGCTT
>JAIUZE010007250.1:0-65626 GCA_022085475.1 Heliosperma pusillum | reverse complement strand
CTTTCAAGGCCCAGTTGTCCCGAAAATCGTGGATAATAACCTTTAAAATCAGCGGTTTTCACCGATATTCGATATTAAAAAATAATTTTTCCCAAAAGGTGTTATTAGACCCATTAAGTCTATAAATATTAATTGGTTTTAGTTTCCCTCTTTAAATAACGTAAAAACAGACATTTTTTCTTGTTTACTCTAATACAAACAAGATATGAAAAGTGGACTTAAGGTCTCCAAACTATCTTTATTTCAAATCAGATGCAAATTTCGTTATTATGAGTCATGATTATAAGTCTTAGAGATATTACAGTGCGAATTTAGAGACATTTTATTCCGAGGCTCAGTTGTCCCGAAAAACGTGAATAACAACTTTCAAAATAAGCGGTTTTCAGCGATATTCGGAAACAAATTTCTTTTTTCCTAAAGTTATTTATAGACCCATTACGTCTATAAATAACAATTGGATGTTAGTATTCCTCTTTAAACAACGTAAAAACAGAAAATATTTCTTGTTTCTTCCGATACAGACAAGGTTTGAAAAGTGGTCTTAATGTCTCCAAAATATTTGTATTTCAAATCAGATGTCAATTTCGTTATTTGAGTCATTATTATATGTCTTAGAGATATTACAGTGCGAATTTAGAGACATTTTAATTCAAAACCCAATTGTCCAGAAAAACGTGAATAATAACTTTCAAAATCAGCGGTTTTCAGCAATATTCAGAAACAATTTTTTTTTTTCGTAAAGGTATTTATAGACCCGTTCCGTCTATATATAGCAATTGGATGTTAGTAATCCTCTTTAAACAACGTAAAAACAGAGAATCTTTCTTGTTTCCGCTGATACAAACAATGTCTGAAAAGTAGTCTTAAAGGCTCAAAAATATATGTATTTCAAATGAGATGTCAATTCCCTTATCTAGAGTCATTATTATATGTCTTACAGATATTACACTGCGAATTTAACGACATTTTATTTCATGGCCCAGTTATCCCGAAAACAGTGGATAATAACCTTTAAAATTAGCGGTTTTCAGAGATATTCGATATTAAAAAACAAAATTCCCTAGAGGTGTTTATAGACCCGTTAAGTCTATAAATAGCAATTGGTTTTAGTATCCCTCTTTAAACAACGTAAAAACAGAGATTACTTCTTGTTTACTTTACTACAAACAAGGTATGAAAAGTGGACTTAAAGTCTCCAAACTATCTTTATTTCAAATCATATGCAAATTTCGTTATTCTGAGTCATCATTATATGTCTTATATATATTAAAGTGCTTATTTAGAGAAATTTTATTTCAAGGCTCAGTTGTCTTGAAAAACGTGAATAATAACCTTCAAAATCAGCGATTTTCAGCGATATTCGGAAACAAATTTTTTTTTTCCCGTAAAGGTATTTATAGACCCGTTAGTCTTTAAATAAACATTGGATGTTAGTATTCCTCTTTAAACAACGTAAAAATAGATAATATTTCTTGTTACCTCTTATACAAACAAGGTCTGAAAAGTAGTCTTAATGGCTCAAAAATATATGTATTTCAAATGAGATGTCAATTTGCTTATCCTGAGTTATTATTATATGTCTTACAGACATTACAGTGCGAATTTAGAGACATTTCCTTTCAAGGCCCAGTTGTCCCGAAAACCGTGGATAATAACCTTTAAAATCAGCGGTTTTCACCGATATTCGATATTAAAAAATAATTTTTCCCTAAAGGTGTTTATAGAACCGTTAAGTCTATAAATATCAATTGGTTTTAGTATCCCTCTTTAAACAACGTGAAAACAAAGATTACTCCTTGTTTACTCTAATACGAACAAGCTCTGAAAAGTGGACTTAAGGTCTCCAAACTATCTTTATTTCAAATCAGATGCAAATTTTTTTATTATGAGTCATGATTATATGTTTTAGAGATATTACAGTACGAATTTAGAAATATTTTATTTCAAGGCCCAGTTGTCCCGAAAAACGTGAATAATAACCTTCAATATCAGCGGTTTTCAGCGATATTCGGAAACAAAATTTTTTCTCCTAATTATATTTATAAACCCGTTACGTCTATAAATAACAATTGGATGTTAGTATTTCTCTTTAAACAACGTAAAAACAAAGAATACATATTTTCCTCTGATACAGATAAGGTTTGAAAAGTGGTCTTAATGTCTACAAAATATCTTTATTTCAAATCAGATGTCAATTTCGTTATTTTCAGTCATTATTATATGTCTTAGAGATATTACAGTGCGAATTTAAAAACATTTTATTTAAAGGCTCAGTTGTCCGGAAAAACTTGAATAATAAACCTTCAAAATCAACGGTTTTATGCGATATTCGGAAACAAGTTTTTTTTTTCCGTAATGGTGTTTTTAGACCTGTTACGTCTATAAATAAACATTGGATGTTAGTATTCTTCTTTAAACAACGTAAAAACAGAGAATACTTCTTGTTTCCTCTGATACAAATAAGGTCTGAAAAGTAGTCTTAATGGCTCAAAAATATATGTATTTCAAATGAGATGTAAATTTCAATATCCTGAGTCATTATTATATGTCTCACAGACATTACAGTGCAAATTTAGAGACATTTCCTTTCAAGGCCCAGTGCAAATCAGATGTAAATTTCCATATCCTGAGTCATTATTATAATTTTTCCCTAAAGGTGTTTATAGACCCTTAAGTCTATAAATAACAATTGGTTTTAGTATCTCTCTTTAAACAACGTAAAAACATAGATTACTTCTTGTTTACTCTAATACAAACAAGGTCTGAAAAGTGAACTTAAGATCTCCAAACTATCTTTATTTCAAATCATATGCAAATTTCGTTATTCTGAGTCATTATTACATGTCTTAGATATATTAAAGTTCTTATTTAGAGAAATTTTGTTTCAAGCCTTAGTTGTCCCGAAAAACGTGAATAATAACCTTCAAAATCAACGGTTTTTAGCGATATTCGGAAACATTTTTTTTTTCGTAAAGGTATTTATAGACCTGTTACGTCTATAAATAACAACTGGATGTTAGTATTACTCTTTAAACATTGTGAAAACAGAGAATACTTCTTATTTCCTCTAATATAGACAAGGGCTGAAAAGTGGTCTTAATGTCTTTAAAATATCTGTATTTCAAATAAGATGCCGATTTCCTTATCCTGAGTCAATAATATATGTCTTACAGATATTACATTGTGAATATAACGACATTTTATTTCAAGGCCCAGTTGTCTCGAAAACCGTGGATAATAACCTTTAAAATCAACGGTTTTCAGCGATATTCGGAATTAAAATAATTTTTCCCTAAAGGTGTTAATAGACCCGTTAAGTCTATAAATATTAATTGGTTTTAGTTTCCCTCTTTAAACAACGTAAAAACAGACATTTTTTCTTGTTTACTCTAATACAAACAAGATATGAAAAGTGGACTTAAGGTCTCCAAACTATCTTTATTTCAAATCAGATGCAAATTTCGTTATTATGAGTCATGATTATAAGTCTTAGAGATATTACAGTGCGAATTTAGAGACATTTTATTCCGAGGCTCAGTTGTCCCGAAAAACGTGAATAATAACTTTCAAAATAAGCGGTATTCAGCGATATTCGGAAACAAATTTTTTTTTTCCTAAAGTTATTTATAGACCCATTACGTCTATAAATAACAATTGGATGTTAGTATTCCTTTTTAAACAACGTAAAAACAGAGAATACTTCTTGTTTCCTCTAATACAGACAAGGTCTGAAAAGTAGTTTTAATGTCTCCAAAATATCTGTATTTCAAATGAGATGTCAATTTCCTTATCCTGAGTCATTATTATATGTCTTACAGATATTACAGTACGAATTTAGAGACATTTTATTTCAAGGCCCAGTTGTCTCGAAAACCGTGGATAACCTTTAAAATCAGCGGTATTCAGCAATATTCGAAATTAAAAAATAATTTTTCCGTAAAAGTGTTTATAGGCTCGTTAAGTCTATAAATAACAATTGGTTTTAGTATCCCTCTTTAAACAACGTAAAAACAGAGATTACTTCTTGTTTTCTCTAATACAGATAAAGTCTGAAAAGTGATCTTAAGGTCTCCAAACTATATTTATTTCAAATCAGATGTCAATTTCTTTATTCTAAGTCATTATTATATGTCTTAGAAATGTTAAAGTGCGAATTTAGAGACATTTTAATTCAAGGCTCAGTTGTCCCGAAAAACGTGAATAATAACATTCAAAATTAGCGGTTTTCAGCGATGTTCGGAAACAATTTTTTTTTTTCGTGAAGTTATTTATAGACCTGTTACGTCTATAAATAAACATTGGATGTTAGTATTACTCTTTAAACAACGTAAAAATAGAGAATACTTCTTGTTTTTTCTGATACAAACAAGGTCTGAAAAGTAGTCTTAATGGCTCAAAAATATATGTATTTCAAATGAGATGTCAATTTCCTTATCCTGAGTCATTATTATATGTCTTACAGATATTACAGTGCGAATTTAGAGACATTTCCTTTCAAGGCCCAGTTGTCCCGAAAACCGTGGATAATAACCTTTAAAATCAGCGGTTTTCACCGATATTCGATATTAAAAAATAATTTTCCCTAAAGGTGTTTATAGACCTGTTAAGTCTATAAATATCAATTGGTTTTAGTATCGCTCTTTAAACAACGTAAAAACAGAGATTACTTCTTGTTTATTCTAATACAAACAATGTTTGAAAAGTGGACTTAAGGTCTCCAAACTATCTTTATTTCAAATCAGATGCAAATTTCGTTATTATGAGTCATGATTATATGTCTTAGAGATATTACAGTGCGAATTTAGAGACATTTTATTTCAAGGCTCAGTTGTCCCGAAAAACGTGAATAAAAACCTTCAAAATCAACGGTTTTTAGCGATATTCGGAAACAAATTTTTTTTTCCTAATGTTATTTATAGACCCGTTACGTCTATAAATAACAATTGGATGTTAGTATTCCTCTTTAAACAACGTAAAAACAGAAAATACTTCTTGTTTCCTCTAATATAGACAAGGTTGAAAAGTAGTCTTAATGTCTCCAAAATATTTGTATTTCAAATGAGATGTCAATTTCCTTTTCCTGAGTCATTATTATATGTCTTACAGATATTATAGTACGAATTTAGAGACATTTTATTTCAAGGCCCAGTTGTCTCGAAAACCGTGGATAATAACCTTTAAAATCAGCGGTATTCAGCGATATTCGGAAGTAAAAAATAATTTTTCCGTAAAGGTTTTTATAGACCCGTTAAGTATATAAATATCAATTGGTTTTAGTATACCTCTTTAAACAACGTAAAAACAGAGATTACTTCTTGTTTTCTCTAATACAGACAAGGTCTGAAAAGTGGTCTTAAGGTCTCCAAACTATCTTTATTTCAAATCAGATGTCAATTTCGTTATTTTGAGTCATTATTATATGTCTTAGAGATATTATAGTGCGAATTTAGAGACATTTTATTTCAAGGCCTAGTTGTCCGGAAAAACGTGAATAATAACCTTTAAAATCAGCGGTTTTCAGCGATATTCGGAAACAATTTTTTTTTTTCCGTAAAGGTATTTATAGACCTGTTACGTCTATAAATAACAATTGGATGTTAGTATTCATCTTTAAACAACGTAAAAATAGAGAATACTTCTTGTTTTCTTTGATATAGACAAGGTCTTAAAAGTGGTTTTAATGTCTCCAAAATATCTATATTTCCAATGAGATGCCAATTTCGTTATCTTGAGTCATTATTATATGTCTTACAGATATTATAGTGCGAATTTAACGACATTTTATTTCAAAGCCCAGTTGTTCCGAAAAAGGTGGATAATAACCTTTAAAATTAGCGGTTTTCAGCGATATTCGGAATTAAAAAATAATTTTTTTCTAAAGGTGTTTATATACTCGTTAAGTCTATAAATAGCAATTGTTTTAGTATCCCTCTTTAAACAATGTAAAAACAGAGATTACTTCTTGTTTACTCTAATACAGACAAGGTCTGAAAAGTGGTCTTAAGGTCTTCAAACCATCTTTATTTTAAATCAGATGCCAATTTCAATATTTTGAGTCCTTATTATATGTCTTAGATATATTACAGTGCGAATTTAGAGACATTTTATTTCAAGGCACAATTGTCCCTAAAAACGTGGATAATAACCTTGAAAATCAGAGGTTTTCAGCGATCTTCGGAAACCAAAAATATTTTTTCCTAAAGGTATTCATAAACCCGTAACGTCTATAAATAGCAATTGGATGTAAGTATCCCTCTTTAAACAACGTAAAAACAGAGAATACTTCTTGTTTCCTCTGTTTTTAAACAAGGTCTGAAAAGTGGTCTTAAGGTCTCCAAACTATCTTTATTTTAAATCAGATGTCAATTTCGTTATCCTGAGTTATAGTGCGAATTTAGAGACATTTTATTTCAAGGCCCAGTTGTCCCGAAAAGCGCGGATAATATACCTTCAAAATCTGCGGTTTTCAGCAATTTTCGGAAACCAAAAATAATTTTTCCCTAAAGGTGTTTATAGACCCGTTAAGTTTATAAATAGCAATTGGTTTTTAGTATCACTCTTTAATCGACGTAAAATTAGAGATTACTACTTGTTTCCTTTAATACAAACAAGGGCTGAAAAGTGGTCTTAAGGTCTCCAAACTATCTTTATTTAAAATCAGAAGCCAATTTCGTTATTCTGAGTCATTATTACATGTCTTAGATATATCACAATGCTAATTTAGAGACATTTTATGTCAAGGCCCAGTTGTCCCGAAAAACGTGGATAATAACCTTGAAAATCAGCGGTTTTCAGCGATATTCGGAAACCAATTTTTTTTTCCCAAAGATATTTATAAACCCTTTAAGTCTATAAATAACAATTGGATGTTAGTATTCCTCTTTAAACAACGTAGAGAATACTTCTTGTTTCATCTAATACAAACATGGTCTGAAAAGTGGTCTTAATCTCTCCAAAATATCTGTATTTCAAATCATATGCCAATTTTGTTATCCTGAGTCATTATTATATGTGTTAGAGATATTACATTGCGAATTTAGAGACATTTTCTTTCAAGGCCCAATTGTCCCGAAAACCGTGATAATAAACTTTAAAATCAGCGGTTTTCAGCGATATTCAGAATTAAAAAGTATTTTCCCCTAAAAGTATTTATAGACACGTTACGTCTATAAATAGCAATTGGATGTTAGTATTCCTCTTTAAACAACGTAAAAATAGAGAATAATTCTTGTTTCCTCTGATACAGAGAAGGTCTGAAAAGTGGTCTTAATGTCTCCAAAATATATATATTTCAAATCAGATGTCAATTTCGTTATCCTGAGTCATTATTAAATGTCTTAGAGATATTATAGTGATAATTTAAGACATTTTATTTCAAGGCTCAGTTGTCCTGAAAAACGTGGATAATAACCTTGAAAATCTGCGGTTTTCAGCGATATTCGGAAACTAAAAATAATTTTTTCCCTATAGGTGTTTATAGATCTGTTACGTCTATAAATAGCAATTGGATGTTAGTATTCCTCTTTAAACAACGTAAAAACATAGAATACTTCTTGTTTCCTCTGATAGAGAGAAGGTCTGAAAAGTGGTCTTAATGTCTCCAAAATATATGTATTTCAAATCAGATGACAATTTCGTGATCTTGAGTCATTATTATATGTCTTAGAGATATTACAGTGCGAATTTAGAGACATTTTCTTTTAAGGCTCAGTTATCCCGAAAACCGTGGATAATAACACGTTTAAAATTAGCGGTTTTCAGCGATTTTCAGAATTAAAAAGTATTTTTTCCCTAAATGTATTTATAGACCCGTTACATCTATAAATAGCTATTGGTTGTTAGTATCTCTCTTTAAACAACGTAAATACGGAGAATAATACTTGTTTCCTGTAATGCATATAAGGTCTAAAAAGTGGTCTTAAGATCTCCAAATTATCTTTATTTCAAGTGTGATGTTAATTTCGTTATCCTGAGTTATTATTATATGTCTTAGAGATATTACAGTGAGAATTTAGAGACATTTTACAAGACCCAGTTGTCCTGAAAACCGTGGATAATAACCTTCAAAATCAGCGGTTTTCAGCGATATTCGGAAACCAAAAATAATTTTCCTCTAAAGGTGTTTATAAACCCGTTATGTCTATCGTATTTATGTTTGTGAATTTTTTACATAGTATTGTAACCCTAATTGGATTGGGGGAAAGGGAAAGATTGTTATTGATTGTATGAATATTGATTGTTTAGGAGGGGACTTCATAGAGGAACGCTTCGATTGCTTGTTTGATTATTGCGGATTTCCAATAAGGTAGGGTTTCATACTCAGTAATTCTGTGTATTAATTATCATTGTGATAAGATGATTTATTATGATATTATATGATTCTTGATATGGGATTGATGGTGATGTTGATGGAGTTCGGGTTGGTGTTTGGAGATGTTACTATGTTTACTATGGATACTGGTTTGGTGGTTCCGTTGGGAGATGGATCACACCCCGAGTTCGCCCCCGTAGTTATCCCGCTACGTGGGGGGTGATCACATTAATGTTCTGGGTTCTCTCGCTGCGATGAGAGGGGCTTTCGATGCTTGTGGCTGCGATCCAGAGTCAATAGTGGATTTTGTAGAGAAGGGATAGTAACCTGAGTCTACCGATGTGTCCACTCCGGTGCCCTCCAATTTTCTTTCCCCTGTGCTTATCTTGTACGTTGATCGGTATATGCGAATACTGACCCTTTAATGTTTTACAAAACTGCTATGATCCATTGAGGATTGGTGAGCAGATGTTCTCAGGTTATCGATAGAGCTACGTTGGGATCGAGGATGGGATCACTGCGTCGTGTCTTAGCTTCCGCCTAGTAGTTGGAGTCATCTACATTGATTAGTTTTTATTACTTTAGCATTGTTGAGTTTGGATTATTGGTCAGACGGTATGCCGTTTATTTTGAGAACATGTATTGGATATTTAAACATTAATTAAATAAATATTGTTTCTTTTATTGCCTGACTTGATATGTACTACCTCGGGCAACCGAGATGGTAGTGCTCTCATGTACTAAGGGGGTCTTGTAAGGCACCTTGGTGTATGAGGGTGTTACACTGAACTTTACGGGTAATAATTTATACTCCCTCCGTCCCGGTCATTTGTTTAACATTTCAATTTTAGGATATCTCAGTCATAAATGACCGGGACGTACAGAGACTTTGACACAAGGCTTCAAACTATAGCCTACATACAGTGATACCGGAGTTCTGCCCTTGAGGCTCTTTCAGACTTAGTCTCTTGTCCTTTGACTCACTTAATAGGGCCAGGGCGGTCGTGATCTTAGTGATGTTATATCTATATACATATAATTGGGTCGAAGTATTGTAGATTCGCCACGTGTAATTCACCCTTAAATTCAAGTATTAATTACAACTGAACTAACAAAAAAATGTCGTATAGATTTCAGCAACGTATTAACTACATTTTAAACATAGTCAACTATAATCTTGTTTAATTCGCCTTTGAGAATACTATGAGAATTTCAAGATTTTATATTTTTTTTCAACATTAAATACAATTTTTGATGAGATTTATGCATCATTACGTGTGCAAAAGAAAAATGGTGTCTCTGAATTTGAATGGAGGGAGTATTATGTTGTAAAAAAAATATAAGAACAAAGTGTATAAGGGGTAAAAACACAAAGAATTCAAGGATCATCTGGTCTCCATTCTTTACTTCCAAAGTTGTATCCTGGTCGTCGTTGAATCTCAGTCAAGCAAGTAAGCTTATGGTCATCAAATATGTTTTACTAGCTTCTCTAAATCACCTTCTTGCTGCGATTCCTTTTCCAACGTCCATTTGTCAGAAGATTGATTCTCTAGTAGCGGCGGCTTTCTGGTGGGGCAAGAATTCAAAGTCTAAAGGTATCCATTGGTTTCCTAGAAATTCTCTGCAGGTTCCTAAATCTCATGGAGGTCTAGGAATCAAGTCGGTGGAGACTTGAGACCCTTAGTCAAACATTCTGCAGCAGGAGCTGAGGTACAGGGCAGGGCAGAATTCAACAATGGGGGCAAGGGACAAACCAAGGGGGATCAAGGGGTGAACATTGATAGCCAAGGGGAGGTCTACATGGGTAACTAGGGTTCAATCAGGGGGCAAGGGATGGGTAACAAAAGGGGGGACTTCAGGATGGGGAATGCTAGCCAAAACAATATCTAGATAAAGATCCATGATAGCCAGGACACGAGCCAAGACACGAGCCACACAAACCAAAGACAAGCCCACCAACACCCAGTCACAATATCACAAAAACAGCCAACATGAGCCACTTGGGGAAGGCACAACTACCACCACACTTTGAACCACCAACTGCCACCAAGCCCAGCTAAAACCTTACCCACCTAGGTCCAAAAAAGTCCTAGGGAACCAGTTTCAAAACACAACACAACTACCCTAAAAATCCAAATCAAAACAGCCTACCAAAAAGCATAAAGCATAAAGCAATCTTTCCATTTCTAGTTAAACACTGAAAGACTATCTCCAAAAGTCTTTCCTTGTCTTCCCTACTCTTAGAACTACTGCAGAAGAGGGTCAAGGAGCATTAATGAGCTTCGTCCACAACTTTCAAGCCAACACCAAGCAACAAACACAACCTGGAGCCTGTCACTATCATATGTCTGCATTTTGTCTGTTTTATATTTTTCTTTTGTATTTCCATTCTGTAATTGTAGCCAGTAAATTGTCATGTTTATGTAGGATAATCCTGGCCCTTAGATGATATTCTAGGGTTGTATTAGTTCAAGCATTGAGGCCTACATAAGGACCCATGCTCTTTTGTACAAGGCAGTTGTTATTTGAATGAAAAACTGAGAACCATTCTCATTTCTAAAATCCTTTCAACTTGTGCTTTGTCTTAGTTGAGAGTCAGGCCAGATAACATCCTGTGCTAGGCTGTGGGTGTTGATCTACGTCTGTGGCAAGTTGAATATCCATGTGCTTAGACAGTGGGGTGTTTGCTTGTTGTTTGGCTCAAGTTTGCTTACCTGTGCTTGGCTGTGGTAAGGAGTCTTAGCCAGTCTAGTTTGTTGTTTGATTCTCTGTGTTGAGCTGTGGGGATTGGGTGACATTCATATCCTGTGCTAGTTTAGGAGTGAAAGGCTACCTTGAGTCCAAATCCATACACACCCCTATAATATCACTGCACATTCCTTCTTAAATCCCACTGGCGTATTCTTAACAAGAAAGCAGGTATTTTGGCAAGATTTATACAACCTAAATATGGCAAAGACCTTCTGATTCCAAGCTCGAAATCCAAAGTGTCAAACCGATCTTTCTGCTGGTCGGGTATTTGTCGTGCAACTGCTTCTGTACAGGACCTTATTCCTGGAAATTAGGGATTGGGGAAAATAATTGGTGTAAGTCTGATAGATGGGTTGATGGTAACCCTCTCAAGCTTCGCCAGGAGTATCTATCCAATTCGGTAAAATTTTCAGACCTTGTCCTCCCTGATGGTAATTGGAACCCTAATGCTCTCTTCAAATATTTTGAGCCTTCGTGTGCCAAAGACATAATACAATTGGAAACCCCCTAGCCTAGTGCGGATGACTTCCTCTATTGGAAATACACGGAAGACGAGAGGTATACTTTGAGATCTGGTTACAGTAGACTTCTCGA
Organism: Heliosperma pusillum; assembly: GCA_022085475.1. Classification (NCBI taxonomy): domain Eukaryota; kingdom Viridiplantae; phylum Streptophyta; class Magnoliopsida; order Caryophyllales; family Caryophyllaceae; genus Heliosperma; species Heliosperma pusillum. The sequence continues at coordinate 53,970 of JAIUZE010007250.1, read as the reverse complement.
AAATAGACTTCTCATTTCCGGTAATCGTTTTAATTTTTTCCCATGGGATGTCGTTTGGGGTCAATAGGTATCACCAAAGTTACCCATTTTTGTTTGGAAGGTAGCTCACGCAATTTTACCAAATCTTACTACACTAAAGGCTAGAGGAATGCAAGTCCAGGATACATGTGTGTTATGTAATTCTACCGTCGAAACCATGGATTATCTTTTCAGAGAATGCCCCGTGACTCAACATATTTGGAGATCATCTGATTTGGGAATTGTCTCTGCATCAAATCTACATACGCGTTTTCATCTCTGGTTGGTGGATCATATTAAGTATCATTATAAGATGTCAGACTCGGGTAACAATCTTCTTCTATACTTTTAGTGCATCCTTATGGCTATATGGTCCACTAGAAATGCAATTATATTCAAGGGTGATAACTTAAATCCAATAGGCGTCCTTGAGTTGGCTCGTCATTTTTATCATATCCACATCATACCTGCCTTTTCACACGACAAGAAATCTAGGTCTTCTCTCCCGGTGCTGGCTATAAACGGAGTCGGGTCTCATATATACTCCGACTTGTGCGAGTGCCAATATCCTCATGTTTGCTCACAGATCTACTTTTAAAGACATCTTTGTTTGTTTCTTTGTTGATCCCTGAGAAATGAAGCCTTCATGTGTGATGGTTAGAGCCTCGACTTCTTTTGCTGCTCACGCAAAAACGCTTCAGACTAGTATGCATCGTATTCCTTCTTCGCACTCTCTGCCGGTTACGTTTTTAGTAACCTCGAAAAGATTATCTTATGTTCTGGCGTCTAGTTCGCCAGTACCCATCTCATTGTATCATACGCTAATGAATGTACGGGCTATGCTTCGCCAGCACAAGCATTGGTATGTTAGTTTAGCTACAAGCTAAGCAGGTTTACAGTTCTCGTAGTTTTTGTGTGTATCATAAATTTTTATTTAGTTTTATATTTTATATATAGTCCACTTTTTTCAACAAAAAAAACACAAAGAAAGAAAGAAAGTGAAAAATAATTGAGGAGGAACCTGATATGTGGAGTTTAAAAGTTTTGATATAAATGATAGAAGTATATTGTATATTGTGAAAGAAAAGATGGAATAGCATGATGCAGCTTTGGACGAAGCATGCCATTGAGTTCCAAAGACTTGAAGACAAAGAAGATGCGCTTTGAAGAGTGAAAGTAAAGTTAAAGGAGAGAATGTTTGGTTGGTTGTTTTTATTCAATCTAAACTTAATTCGATTTCAATGAGAGCATTATAAAGTCTTTAGATTTTTATTTGCACTTGTATATATTGCTTGTCATTTTGTGTGTACCACACTACCACATTACCCCCACCCACGCTCTAGGCAACAGAGGAAATCAGGATAAAGCAAGGATGTGTAGTACTACACCTTTAATTACTACTCGGATCCACCTTGTGTTATTAGAGATCAGAGTTTATGCTGTAACTAGGGCTTCCAATGAATTATTCATTCAATTAATGCCTATGACATCAAACAACGGATGATATGCACCACATTTTTTTAATATTTTTTCAAACACAAACAACATCAATGCAAATCCATTTATTTATTGCTTTTCATAGATCTCATCAAATAATTATTGCTAAGCGATGCAAATATATAACACACAAATTTAATATGCTTCATAAACAATGTGCTAGTTGTATATCTCCATAAGGAGAGGAAAACTTTGTTGATCTTAAGGACGGAACACATACTACAAAAAAAAAAGACATAGGTAGGTAATCACTTAAAAAGTTTAATTATTTAGTACTTTGTATTCTCTATACAGATGCAAGAACCCTATGTAAGATCGTTACAAGGAAATTTAACTTATACAAGGCTTACTCTTTATACAGATGCGTCTGAACCCTCGCATTTTCTAGAAATAGTAGATAAAATTTTATGCAGTGAATAAGCTTAGTAATCGAGTTGGCCTAGTGGTACGGTTTAGGGCCTTGTAGGTATTGTTGAGTCTTTCGCAGGGGGCTTATAGAACTAGATGCACGAGACCGACCCACAAATAAGTGATCGAGGTTCCATCCTAAAACCAATTGCTGATAAGAGGAGTAGCTCACTTTCTTATAAGCTAGTTCATTCACTATTATTATTTTATCGATGCAGGATAAGGCCCAACTCCAAGAATTTAAAGAGCCTAAAACAAATTAGTGTGTGAAAATGGAGCAAGCTAATGAATTAGCACAATGGCATTCATGAGGCATGACATAACTAGAAATAACATACAATTATTCAAGTAAATTGGGCAAGAAGAATCACATGGAAAGTTCCAGCATTCAGAATATGATCATTAGACCATGATGGTAATTGACTACTCCATATCTAACAATAGAAAGATGATCCATATATATATATATATTATTCAACATGATGATGAGGAGGATGATCGGACTATCAATTGTACTTAACAAATTCTAATACAGTTATAGACATACATACATACAAATAGAAAGTAAAAAAAATGGTGATATGATGAAAGCATGCATCAATAACTAACATACGTTAAGCAGAAAAAGCTACTCCTATGAACATATATAGATTTATACAAGGGAGAACCCCCACTAAAAGAGGGGAGCTTTTTCCCAACATTATGACGATGAAAGTTACCCTAACAAAAAGGGGGAGCACTATAATTCACGTCCATATGCATAGTGAAGAGTAGTAGAATAATTTTTATTTTATTTTTTATTTTTTATGCAAATAGTATATACGTGGGTGGGGGTAAGTTCACTTTTTTTTTTTAATGTACTCAATTTATAATAATAACAACAATAACAATAATAATAACACTCAATAATAACTAGACATTTTTAACCCAAGCTTGTAATGGGTCAAGTATTATCCACTTGGGTAGATAAGACAAGCCTAGATAACTAGTCTTATTCTATTTATGTCGCTAATATTTGACATGTCGCAAGCTTGTAACGAATATACCCGACCATTATAAATGAGAATTTGTGATAATACAGTCTTGTACGCCGTACGGAGTAATAAGTATAATTTGTGATATAGTATCATAAAAGTAGAAAAAAAGAATAGGAAAAGTGGGGAGTAATGGGGACAATGAAGTAGTAGTGACTAGTGAGAGTGTATTCAGAAAACTAATATTCCTCCAAACACAAGCATCCAAGAAGCTAGTTTCTAACATTCTATTGTAGTCTTGTGTTTTGGACATTATCTACTTTACAAGTACTTGTTTATATCTCTTTTATCTAATTGTTGTTTTGTGAAAACCAATGTATTACTCTTAAATATTTGGCCACCTCTTGTTTACAATTTAGCTCTTGGATTTTTGCTGCTTATCCCTTTATTCTCCCTCCTTTTCATACAATCCTAAATCAATCAAATTTCAGAATGATTTTTGAGAGCCTCAATTCTGCATTTTTTTAATCCCAAAAACCATTTATAACCCACATTCTTGGGGCCGTATATATATATGTATATATACATACCTCCTAGGTCTCTCTCTCTATATATATATACCCTCTTTCACTTCCTTAGAGCAAAACATACTCTTTATTATTATTATTATCTCAAGTAGTAGTTTCAACTTATTCATTCACGACCTAAATAAATAAAGATGATGAGTACTAGTAGTCATAGTAAGGCAGAGAATGGGGTGATTCAATCTTCAATAGGTTTGTTGCAAGAAAGATTCAGGCAGCTTCAAAGAATGAAAGAGATGAGGGAGAATAAAGAGCTTCTTAGAATGTTTTCCGATTACAATAATAATAATAATAGTAATAACATTAGTAGTATTAGTAATAATATTAGTCCTATTGTTTCAAATAGTACTAGTTACACCAATAGTACTATTACTAGTACAACTACTATTAATATTAATAATAGTAATGATAAGAATCTGAATAGTTCTAGCATGCAATATAATGATGAACTACAAATATTCATTCCACCAAATTACTTGAGTATGAATAACCCTAAATCATCATGTTATTCAACAACATCAATATCCCAAAACAGTAACATGATTAATAACCCTAGTGATGTTTCCCTCTCCCTTTGGTCTTATAACAACAACAGCAGCCCTACAAAAGCTACTTATCCTTTTCGACGAGGAGAAAACTCCGATAATCTGTTGTCGACGATGAACATGCAACAACGACCAGCCGGTGTTAGGCCGTCTACTTGTGTATCCACTTTCTATAAATTGGAGGATCCACCTCAGCATGTTTCAGATGTTGATACTACTCTTCATCTCTAATAAATTTAAGTTTTATCATGTTTTGTTTTGTTTTGTTTTGTTTTGTTTTGTTTTGTTATTGTAATATCGGTAGCTAGCGGAGCCTACCTTACTAAGTTATGTAGTAAAAACATCACGTAAATTGTAGGAGTATGTTAAATGCATGGCTTTATTTTTGGGGAAGTATGTATGTACGTTGGATTCTTAATTCTATGTATGTACTATGAATGTATAAGTGCATTATTAGTAATTAAATGATGTTATTAATTTGAGCCCAATTAAAGTAGTTATGTTACTAATACTCCCTTGCTACCCAGATGATGGTTCTCCGTAATGAGTAATGGAGTACAAGAGTAGATCAGAGAAATTCATTCCATATTTCCATATCATCGTCTTATTATCATCTAACACTCCAACACCCAATTATTTTGTACCATGTTCTTTTTTTTTAGTTTTCTAGATTTTGTACCATGTTCCTTTTGATCACGACTCCTTATATATTATATAAATAAATTCCCCTTATACATTTTATAATTATTTATTTTAATATATGATATTTGTAAGAATAAGCATTTTTTATTTAATATTTCCTCTCACCCAACATTTTTTATCTATTCATTTTGGAACAAAGAACAAGGTAATGACCTAAATAAAATATATAAAAGTAATGAAAATTAATAAGTTGTTTCACATGTTCAATTTTCCACTTGTGTAAAACTTAGCCAAAATAAAAACAGATAACTATTGACTAGCTAACAATTACTGACTATATGGAGGGCATTATTCAGCTATATATGTAGAATTTTAAATAAAGCGAACTAGTAGGTGTAATTTAAACCTTTTTGCATATATACGTTAAGAGTTTCACAAGATAAAGAGCAATTCTCACTTATCAACTGCAAAAAAAAAAAATCATGTTTTAATCAATTGTTTGAACTTGCTACCAGCGAATTGGACATAAACGATAGTTGATAAAATTGAGGTGAACATAGTTTTAAAATGTGGAGGGTGATTTTTTTTTTTGCGGGGTCTTTTTTGATGAATTATGACAACTGACAAGGCCAAAGGCGTATGTATCATTTTAATCAAAGTAATCTTATAATACTAGTTATGCTACTAACTACTAGTACATAGCGTTAAGTAGGGAATTGTGTCCACAATAAGGAAGTAAGAAATCATATTTAACACTTTAGCTTATACTCTAGATTATTATCACAATCAAGTTTTTAAGCTGATTGTTTGATAAAAGCTAAATTGAATGGAACAAAGTGTACCAAATCAATCAAAGACGACTCTAGGATGTCGGGTTCACTATGACTTAATTAAGGTAAATTAAAGGGTTGCGACTCGTTCAAGAGCAGGCTAAGCAGAATCATTTATCACTTTAGAACACTCTAAAGAGCTTCAACTAAAATACTCAAAAAAAAGCCTAATCTCTAATAGACTTGTGATTTTAAATCGAAATTATCAAAACCGTTAATCTTAAATATAAGAAGGTGATTAAAATGGATAAGAGGAATAGCTAGAAAGGGGATGGATAAGAGAATTAAGTTTTTAAATTTGTAACAATTAATGGAAGATAAAATGGTGGATAATAAATTCAAAAATGGAAGATGATCGTAACAAAAAGATACTCCGTATTAAATAAAATGAGGTAATTGAGTGAAATCATTAATCATGTGCCGATGTTAAGCGCGCAATAAACTCGTCTCACACGTTATTTATACTCACACTAAATCAGTTAACCTACCCTGATACACTGGAGTATCAGTTTACAACGTTCATTCCTTTTGAATTCTTTACATTCATTTTTGAATATGTCTTCTACCGCTTCCTCATCTCTTCCTCCTCTTGCCTGCCTATTTCTCATTTTCTTGGATCTATTTTCTGGTAATTTTTTTCATTATATTTTTCTGTTAATAATCATTTTTTTTTGTTTGAAGCCATGCATGCGCGATAGTTTTGCATTGTTCTTGATCATGCGTCTGACTTGTGCATAATTTTGGTAGAAGCTCACGAATACCTAGATTTGGGATATGTATAATTGCACGAGATTTACAATATTTGTTTAATAATGTGGTGTTAAAGGCGGTGTTTGTTGCTCGGACTGGTGTGTGGCATCGAACGAAGCACCTGACAACGTGATCCAAAAAGAGTTGGACTGGGTGTGTCTGTACGGGAGTGCATGCAACCGGATCAAACCGGACCAGCCTTGTTACGAACCCAGTAATTTGAGGGGAGTGGCTTCGGTGGCCTTCAACCAGTACTGGCAGCAAGTTAAGCATGGTGGAACTAACTGCAACCTCTCTGGTGCTGCCACTTTGGTTCACACCGATCCTAGTAAGTCATCTGGTTTCTCTTTCAAATCCTTGTTTATTACTCCATAGTCCATACATTCCTTTTCTTCATTCTTGTTTTTTGCTCCCTGTGACAGGTCGTCCAAATTGCACAATTCCCTGCATTTAGCCGTGTACTCACTCGTGTTTCTCTCGTTCCCAGATATGGTAGATTTGTAGTTACTTGCAATTTGTATTAGACAACAAGGTTTTCATATTATATGCAGAGAAACACATTCTACTTTCCAGCAACTTGAAACGCTCTCCGACACCAAAGCAGCTAATGGATTTTGAATACATTAATACTATAACGAACGTACAAGGATTTGATTAAATTCAAACATCCTTTATTGAAGATATATTTACATAATCTAGTAACATGAAGTAGATATCAAAAGTGTCAAGTAGTTGACATACTCTCTGACCCAATGTATGGCTCTCCATACTAGATACAGAGTAAAATTTGATGGAATTTGCAAAGTTAATTGTCCACATCTCTCAAAGTCTAGGAGTGCAACTTTTTCTTACCAATCGATCCCTAAGTCTTTGGATAGGTACAAATTGTCAACATTCCGAACTACGGCATCCACTGAAGTTACGTAGCTTTGCATATAAACCTTGGCTGAGTTCTCTGCATAAGACAAATATACCACAAAATAAGGACAACACCTACACAGGCAGGACATGTCCTTAGAATCGATTTACACAATAATGTTCATTATTTTTACAAGTTCCTCGTATAATCTGCAAATCTTATCCTAATCTCTGACAGACAATCTAATCCAGCTTGTAGAGAATTACAAGCTTACATGCAATGAGCGATCGATGTTACAACAAATGATTTTAAAACATGTATGGAGTAGTAATTCATTGGAAAGCAACCAACTGAACTGTGTCCAAGCCACAACAAATGGCTAATCACTACTTAAAATCATTCTAAACGTACTAGTAAAATGATAGACTATTCACAATTTAACTTTTAAAAGATAAAAAAGAGGATGACATACCATCCTCATTAAGCTTCTTTAGCAACTGTGATTTAGTAGGTAGAGCATACATCCCAGCAGCAACAGCTTTTCTGATTGCCCATCCATGATATGGAGCAAATACTTTCGAATAAGCATTAGAAGCTGCATCTTTCAAAGAGTCCCCCCTGCAAACACCAGTGTTTTCAGCAACAAATAGATACAAAATGGTGGAAGGTATTAGATGTTCAGATGTAGTATCGCTTTTCCACCCCAGCATCACTACTAATAATACCGGCTAAACCATGTCACGTAATGAGTTATTTGCGCGCAAACTAGCCTAAACATCATTTCCAAGTAAACAACTAAACAATATTAATTTAAGGTTGCAGGTTACCACCTGATAGTACCAAAAGCATCCCACCAAAGGATAGAATCCTACCAGTTGGAGTATGTTACCAGTTACCACTATGTATGCATAAGGTAGAAGTTTAAAAAAACGTGTTAAAACAAAAGAAGCCTTAAAAACAAACCAACAACTGTGTACGTTTATAAACAACAATTACCCATAAACAGCAATGACAACTATACCTCAAACATTGAAGGTATCTAATGAAGTTTATAAACAACAATTACCCAACCGTCTATGGTCAGGGAGCCTTAGCCATGTACGTTTTCGAAGAGACTGTTTTATATACATTTTAGACGTTACTCCGACCACATTTTACAAGAACACAAATTCTCATTTAAGATGGGTCAAATAGCTACCATTTTCATAGATAAGACAAAACAAAATGCCGAGATGTTAGCAAAAGGCTTGTCTTTATCTATGCAAGTGACATGTACTTGACCCGTTTTAATTTTAAGACGAATATATCCGTCTTAAGAGAGACTTATTGTTAAAAGATATAGACATACTGCAACCCTGACTGAAATCCATATTTTATTTACTGTGATAAGAACTCAGAATTTAGAGAGTCCATGGGAGATTTCATCAGTATCCTTATCCATTATGCTTAAGTGAATGGTAAGACAATCACAACCATGGACATTAAACACCTATTTACCTAAATACATAACAATTGTGAACTTCTCTCCTCTACAGTCTACACTACAAATTCCAGATACTTCATATTTATTCATACTATCAAAGCTTGTCCCCACTCCCCACTTACAGTTTATGCCTTCCAATCAAGCATAATCGTATATCCTTAACAAAAGAAGTGAAGAGCAGGTGTGTGTGTAACAATATATAACATGAATATACAAATAACCTTATAGACCAACAAAATGTAACCAATATCATAACACTTGACACAATGCTTTGAAAGAACGGTGACTTTATATAGTAATAATAGCCCCCACTACCATGCCATACAATACTCATGGTGACTGGGTTGCTGAAAGTGAAGGTGAGTTTGGTATAATTGATAGTTGGTTCTAGCAACAGTATCAAGTTTAGACAAAGACCAAAAAAAAATTTCTTATAAAGGGCCATTTTGCAAAAAAAAAAAAAAAAAAATTGAACTATAAAAAAAGTATATAATTTCAACTTACAAGAACGAGTGAATAATCCTTTATAGATTTTGAACTATAAAAAAGGATAGCATGTATGATAGGACAATGGGGCAAAGGGAAGGACATGATAAAAGAATCGGTGGAAAAAAAAATTGTATTTTGAACTATAAAACTGAAGCAATGAGGGATCTTGGCGACAAAGTGCAAGGTGAAAGGGTGCAGGTCCTACACACGAGGCACACTCCTGCAAAAAGGATAGCATGTATGATAGGACAATGGGGCAAAGGGAAGGACATGACAAAAGAATCGGTGGAAAAAAATTTGTATTTTGAACTATAAAACTGAAGCAATGAGGGATCTTGGCGACAAAGCGCAAGGTGAAAGGGTGCAGGTGCTAGACACGAGGCACACTCCTGCAAAAAGCTTCGTAGTTTGAAAATTAGATTTCATGATGCAATACTCGTTTTCCTTTTGAAAATAAAAGGACTAATATGAAAAGGAGAAAAATCTAGAAATAATGTGGCAAAGAGAAGGGTATTACAAAAGAAGTAGAAGAAAAAAAGATGGGAGAATGCAAAGTAGTACATCTCGCTAGTTATGCCTTATCTACAAGGTGCACTTTAGGGACATGCAAATGTTTTGGCTAAGGTCTCATTGAGCCTGGAGCTTTAGCATACTTGAGCTATGCTTTTTTAAGCTAGGTTTGGCAGTGTGCATCACTTGGTGCGCCTTATTTACAAGGCACCTCAAGGCGTTTTGGCTTGAGTCTCAGTGAGCCTTGATCTTAGGCGCCTTTTGCCTGTTCTCTTAAACTATGACAAAAACTGTATGTAGATCACTACTGGTTTAGATTGCACATAACATACAACGAAGACATAGGAATTGATCAAGAAAGCACAATCAGACATTACCCAGGTGGACAGCAGTAAAATAGTCTGAGTCTCTGAGACATGAAAGCAGGATGAAATGCCAATGTGTGAATTAAAGTTGCATGCGTAGAGAGCATACTCAGTAATAATGATGTGCTCAAATAGTACTTTGACCATGTCGAGTCCACGCTTAACTCTCAAAAGATTTCTGGTGTGGCTACCAGGCTTTTGTACGGTTTTTGCCTGGATGTCTAGGTCGAGCACGGCTTGTAACGTAGAAATAGAGGTTGAGGCCTCGCAAAGATCCTTAACCTGTTTGAAGTTTATACAGATATGAACTCGGACTCTTACTTAGCAAGAAAGAGTGTTGATAGAAATAGTGAAGAAATATAAGTAAGAAGAAAAGAGGCAAGGAGAGAAAAGGTACCTTAGCAACATAGTCCCTCTCAGCAAACTTAAAGGCAATGCCAAGACAGCCGAACAAGGGGGAAACAAGGGTACAAGCATGGGAAAAAGGGGGAAGCGAAATATGAGAGTGGTGTGAATTAAGAGTGAGTGCCAGATCCTCGAATGCTTTCGCTATCTCCCGCAATGGCTTATCTCCAACATCATCGGCCATTGTTCAATCACTGAGACTCATTAATGTTGAAAATTAGGAGTCCAACATAGACAACATTATTCAATCACAACAACATCCAATAACCCATCATGTAAACTAACTAAGTAAGAGCATTCCTAAAACATCCCAAAATTTATAGCAAGTTTAGGCATTTTAAGGGTACTAGTAAAATTTAAAAATATAAAGTAAAAGTAGAAATACAAGCATACAGATTACTTGTGTAATTTAAAGGACGCAAGTTTATGCCTTATTATCAATCAAAAAAATAAATGGCAAGACTAACGGAACATATCATCTGCCTCTTATTATCAATCAAAATCCCACCAATGTCCATGATGATGATGATGATGATGATGATGACGATGACGACGACGACGACTACGATGATAATGAGGATGACGATGACGATCCTTCAAATGAAAAGAAGGAAGAGATTAAGAAAGCGTACCCAAAAAGTAATATTGAACAGAAGATGGGGGTCGATCTTAGGTTGCAGCGGGAGACAAATAAATAGACAATCAACACAAAACTGGGCTTAACTCTCTTCCACAAATCTCATCATTTTCTCATTTTTCACTGCAATTTCTTTCTAAATTACACCACGTTTAGTAATATACCCTAAATCTGGCCAAACATGATTCACATCTAGGTAGCACGAAAACGGACACGAACACGGACATGGACACGTGATACGGCATCTCGTGAAATTTAGGACACGGGACACGACATTTGAATTTAATAAAAAATATATTTTACAGTTATAAATAACGTACGATTTTATTTTTATATTGATATTTGATTTTAAATGAATAATTAAAAGTAAAATTTGACTTTGATTATAATTTATTCTCATTTCTCACTCAAATCGTTTTTTAATCAATATATTTTCGTCTTTGAACCTCTCATTACTTATTTATAAGTGTCCGTGTGTCCCGGTGTCTGACACGGTATCCGACACGGGACGGCTTATTAGGAGGAGTGTCCGTGCTACCTAGATTCACATATCACACTAGTTAGAGATACAATTTTGGGCCAAGCACCACGGGTGCCCCGGACCCAAGCACATTGGACCGACATTCCATATGTCTCTGTTTTTTATACCGAGCATTATTTTAGATTCTATGACGAAATTTGACGCTACTATTGGACTAATTACTGCCTATAAGGCTATAAGTGACGCTTTTCGAGGAGCGTCCTTTAATGCTCTTCGCGTTTTAGTAAGTCAATTTCAACCGAGTCGACAACAATCTGTCCCATCATCCGACTTGGCCCAGTATCACTTGTATATCAATTACGATTATATGCGGCAATTTGTCGATGATGTCCGCAATTTATCGATCAGTACCGACATCAAACTAGGGATCTTCTGGTGATGTCCGCAATGGCGAAAGACTTCCTTGCGTTCGAAAGTGTATTTAGTGCCGCAAAAAAGGATATTGAATGAGAAACGAACTAGACTAAGATTGTATACTCTACGAATGTATGTGTGCGCCGCAAAAATCATATCCATAAATAATAATTAACATATCTTAATACATTTAAAATGAAAAAAAATTGCTTGAGTGGGATAGCACGATGGGCCGACAAGAGTGGGCCAAAAGCACGACACAAGCTCACGGACCCGCGTGCCTTGGAATGGGCTTGGACAAAGGCTGGGGTTTTGGGCACAACACAAAGGCCCATTACTCGAGCGTAGGACGGGCAAAAAAAAGAAGGGTGAGGCACGATGAACCGGCATGAAGCACGGCCCACAGGCTCGATTTACCACATGTACTAGTAACTCAACCCAATTCGATTCAATTATTATGTTATTAGTAGTGAAGCTTAAATATAATCAAAAATCAAAAATGATTTATTCAAACTTGATTTTATGGCATTATAGGTCCCAAAGCAACTCTTCCACTAAATTGTTAAATTGGTGCTAAGTGCTAACCACTAAATTCCACTCACTAAAATTAAACAAAGGATAGAAGTCATAGTAATAATGTCATTCTCATAGTGCTTCACCAATTCACCATTCACCAACCTTTTCAACTTTGCATCACTTTGAAAATTGATTTCACACCTTAGCCAGTTAGCCTGCTACTTCACTAACCACGTAACACTGACCTCAATCGACATACTGTGCGATTTAAATATGGAACTCTCTAGTATGTATTGTAAATATTTATTTTACTAAAAAAAAACTATAGATATTATACTCCCTTCATCCCATTTTTTGTTGGCCCCTTTCTATTTTAGGAGGATTTGAGGACAAGTCCTAGGATGTGCGCACACATTTTAATGACGACTCAGTCTAAAACGGTACTTGAAATCCAAGTGTTAATTTAAGAAGACAAATCCAGAATATGAAGGATTAGAATTGAGAAGAGGCAATATAGCTATATGAATGACTGGAAATGGAGAAAGTGAGTCGATAGAGTTGAATCAATTAAGCTGGAAGTCTGGAACCGATGCCGAGCTGCCCAAGTAGTAATGGAATGGAATGGGGCGTCTATATTCATGAATATAGATTCCAACCACAACTCACAAAATTCTCATTGAAAATGGGATATATTTGTCTTTATTCAATAAAGACGGGTCGGATCCCCTCTCACATATAGACAAATGGGACCCACTTACCTCCATGTAAGAGGAAATCTGACCCGTCTACATAACTTCATTGAAGACGTATACCCATCTTCAATAAGATAAACTGATAAATCAATTGTAGTACTTGTATATTGAATAATGAATACGTAGTAGTACTGTAGACTGTAGTAGCAATAAATGACACACCATTCCTTGGTCTCATTAATCTAGTTAAAGTTTCCTTCTTGGGACGAGGAACGACTCTTGATATCATTATTATGTTATGTGGTGGAGTAAACCATACTTGTACTTCCCCATAACAACTGAAAGCTCCAACTCTTTAATTTGATGCAATGGACACTTTAATGATTTTGCTTCTTTGTTTCTTTTTTTATTCTTTTCCCTTGTCTTTATATATACTACCTAGGTAGCACCAAAACGGACACGGACACGGACACGGACACGACACGGACACGTGATACGGCATCTCGTGAAATTTAGGACACGGGACACGGCATTTAAACTTAATAAAATATATATTTTATAGTTATAAATAACATACAATTTTATTTTTGTATAAATATTTGATATCAAATGTAAATAATTGAGTGTAAAACTTGACTTTAACTATAATTTATTCTCATTTCCAACCCAAACTTATCTTCTAATCAATTTTTCCACCCAAACTCATCTTCTAATCAACCTCTTCTAGTCTTTCAATCTCACATTCCTTGTTTATAGGTGTCCGTGTGTCCGTGTGTCCGACACGGTGTCCGACACGGGACGGCTGGTTAGGTGAAGTGTCCGTGCTACCTAGTATACTACTATAAACTACCCTTTTACTACGCACTTCCTTTTCTTTGCCTTTGACCACTCACACTTGCCACTTCTCCTACACTTGCTTGCTGCTGCTGCTTTCACCTCCTCAGTAACTTCACTTGTATGCTGCTCTTCTCTATTTTCAATCTTGTACCTTAAATCTCATCCTTGTATGTAGTACTCTACTTGTTGTCAAAAATTATCCATTTTCATCTTCATTTTATCAGTTTGTCATTCTCATAATTGGGTCCACATTACTTTGTTATTTTGTGCTTCAATGTCTGCATTGATCTGGGATTAGGTCCAAAGTTTCTGCCTTTACCTTTTGCAATTTCTTGTTTTGCTTGATTTCCACATTCATTACTTGTGTTGTGATATATATTGTTGATTTGATAATTGTATAGGTGTAGTACAAGTTTGAGTGCCTGCCTAGACGATAAGAGTGGTGTTGTAATGAGTAGTCCAGGGATTGTAGCAGTGTACCATGCAAGAGTTGGTGAAAAGAGAGTTAAAATGGCGGAGTTGGTGATAAGGATTTTGATACTCGGCTTGGGCGTTGTTGCAGCTGTCCTCATTGTGTCCAACACTGAGCTCCAACTCATCTTCTCCATCACTAAAAAGGCTAAATTCACTGACATGAAGGCTCTTGTGTAACAACTTTAACCCTACGAGTTTGACATTCATGTATTGGCTGAGTTTTTCAAGGTTTTTGCTTATTGCATTTTGTGTATCAGGTTCTTGGTGGTAGTCAATGGGATTGTTGCTGCCTACTCCTTGGTACATATAGTGAGATGTGTTGCAGGAATGGCCAGAGGGAGCATTCTCTTTAGCAAACCTATAGCATGGCTCATCTTTTGGGGTGATCAGGTATACTTCCTCATTTTTGGGTTAAAACTACATTCACACTATGTATTACTCCTGCCCCCTAGCTCGTTTTCCTTCGATCAAGCCTATATGTTATGCTCTTATACACTTAAAAAAGTAGGATACTCCTGACAAAAAATGTTGTGTCTATTAATTGCTAATTAACATGTTTGACATGCAACTAGTGTGTTTGATCTTAATTATGCTTGTTTTAGGTATAGGCTTATAAGTTCGCTTCCAGTGAGTTGATTATGCAGTGTCCGATTGTTGGTCCTTCTCTTCCTCGCTTAAACAAGTTCTATATCATGTACAACCCGTAGTTGGAGCTAAAGGAGCACTCGAAAGAAACTCCCTACATTGTTAGTAGGGATGTGCGAAAATATAGAAGTGGGCCTTTGTGTGTATTTGGTTATAGGTTTGTTTTCGTATAATTGTTCCAACACTCGAGTCATTCAACTAAAAGAGTTTATCAAGTAGTTGTGGCCTGTTGTATTGATATGGTTGAGTGTAAGACTAATAATGTGGTATCCCAGTAGAAAACTGAAATGACGAGGAATTCTTTGCATCAGTAATAATTTTGAAGAATAGTTGGGTTTTGGTACCTTTCTGCTTTCCTCTTGTTTTCTCTGAAATAGACAAATGTTGAGAGTGCTGTTACTGTTCTTTGTTGTAAGAGCTGAAGACATGGTCCACCGAGAAGGCTGGTAAATTGGCAATTGGTTGCTTGTTTTTTCGTTTAAAAGCCTTCTAGTATTCCTCCTGTTCATTTGCTGAAGCAACACCTGAAAAAGATGGGGAGTGAGCGCAGAAACATAGCAGTGGGTCATTAAGATGCAAGTATGGTTACTGACGGAAGTAGTTTTGAGGTATTGCAGGTAGTGGCATATTTGAGTGTGGCAGCAGTAGCAGCAGCAGCACAGTCATCTGTGCTTGGAAAGTATGGACAAACCGAACTGCAGTGGATGAAAACTTGTGACCTGTTTCAAAAATTCTGCAACCAAATAGGGGAAGGAATTGCGGCTGCAATGCTCGTTAGTCTCTTCACTGTCATTCTGTCTTCTATATCGGCTTATAGCCTATTTCGCTTGTACGGAGGGCGTAAAGGGAAGAACAGCACTAGATGGTAGACTGCTCAAACTAAGATTATGTTTACTTGCATTATTAGCCTTCTCACGTCGTACTGTGATCTTTAGATCGCCAGGAATCATGTCATTAATGAATGCTATCCACATATCTGTAATTTGGCCAGTATAAGGTGCCAGTTGTGTTGCTGCCTCTATCCCACTTGGGCTACAAAAATGAATGTTAAGAAAGATGTGAACCAAGTTTGTGTGTAATCAATCAATTTATGTGTAAGAAAGATGAAACCCCAATTGGATCAACACTATTTCCTCTAAAAACCATATCCTTCTCAAAAATCCAAATGCTCCAAAGGGTAGACAAGAAATGCGACATTAGCATCGGATGATCATGGCATTTGTAAAGGTAAGTATAGTGTAAAATTCCTTATCAGAATAGAAGAGACATAAAAGTGTCAAGCTTGTACACGTAATAACTAGAGTTCTAGAACAAAGAGAGGCAAGAATTATTACTATAACTATACAAGCAGGAAAAGTTTGATTTATAAGAAAATAAATATAGTACGTGCCATAAATACTCAGTATATAATAAAGCGGAAAATGGCACAAAGGTGAAGTAGCTAATTACTTACTGTATTTCGGTTCTTGGTTTACTCTGGGAGAATGTAAGAAGATATGGTCTGTATGCACTGACAGTCAGCACTGGTGTACTGTATTCAGTGTTTCAGCCAATCTATGAGTTGCCCAGGAATCCCATTTCTGCTATTCTAGTCTTGGTCATCATAGGAGGCACCTTCTATATTGGCTCTTAAGTGCTTTCGGCTATGGTTGGCCTCTCTGATTTCGACTATCAGTATGCTTATTAGATTTTCTACTGGGTAATCTGCTTAATGTAATCTTGTAGTGTGTCACCAGCCTCACCTCTAATTTGTGGTTCTAAGGATTACTTAATCTCACCACTCACCACTCTCAAGTATTTTGTAAGCCACATAGATTAGTATCAGTGTTTCAAGTGTAATCATGTACTGATGAACATACAATCTTTAAAGTGGCTTAAACAAACCATGATCTCCTCCATTTGGGTGCGGCCCATACCCGTTTGCATGATTTAACAGCTATAACACATAGGAAAATCAGATAGTTGACTACAGCAAGACTAACAATAATGTTAAACTAGTAACAAGAAGAGGATACCTGTGACAGATTGCTCAAAACCAAACACAAGAAGAAACCAGTGCGTGTTTTCGTCTGTCTTCATATGCTGTGGATTCCAACATAACGATAATGGTAACCAAGAAAACTCAAGATTGTATATGAGCTAAGCTTATAAATATCTCTAAAATAATCCATCTCATCTGAAAATCGGGATATGTTGTATCCTGCCATATATCTAGAAATGTATAGTTACATTTCTCTTATAACACTGTCCACCTCTGTCCTTTGAGCGCCCATGAAGGTGGTTCAATTTCTTTCAGCCCAGGTTTCATAATTGATTGATGTAAGTAGCTAGCAGTCACAGCCTTCTTACACAAAACATGTTTCCAGAACCACTTTATTTTATAGCTTGATCTCCATGGAGATCTCCAGATTTCCCCTACCACGCTTGAAATGTCATATGGCACTTAAAGAAGAGACGTGGGTTGCTCTCACAATCTTACTTACACAAGCATTCTGCACAGCTAGGCTAGCAACAAGAGCAAGTCTTGTCATAAAAGCTCTGTCCAAAGTAATCACAGTCCACGTCTTTCTCTTGGTATGCTGTCCGAAGAAGTCATAAGTTTTGCTAACCGAGTTATAAAGCAATGACACATACTTCTTGATTCTTGGCATGAACAAGAATACAGTGTGCCAAAGCTTCAAAGAATCCATAATCACAAATATGACTTGGTGGGTCCAAAGTACGAACTTCCGGACACCTATGCTTTGAGAATAGAGAATAGGTAATGTCAAGCAAAGAAAAGCAGGCTAAATAGCACCAGCACACACAAGGGCCCCTTTCCCTTACACAATCTTCTTAACTAAAACCTTCAATAATACAGTAGCATAATTAATAATGGGGCGGCACTTTCATATTTGTGATGGAAATGATAGATGAACCATCTCAACCAAAACCTTAAGGTGATGGTTGAGGCCCATATATTATAGTTATATTCTATTAGGAAATTCATAATCTAATCACCATCAAAGATTACCTCGATCACAACAGTGCATCCCATGCTAATACTGTTAGACTTAAAGTGTTTGGATGTCATTTATTTAAGAACAAAGGAGAGGCTTCTGTCAACAAATCCTGTGTCCATTACCAAACACTTGAGAAGAAAATGAGGCCTTAAAACTTGAGGCGAACCAATGGTCAAGAATCACAAGAAGCAAATACCGGGTGCTTCTGCAATTATACTTGACGATGACATTGGTGCTGCTCCTTTCACCATTTCTGTTCTCTATCCTTGTTTCCTTGTTTACAGAAGTCTCTTTTCTACATTCTTAATACTTACTCTTTTTCAACATTCCTCCTCCCTCTTTTCACCCGAATTTTGGACAGGAACTGCATGTTTCTCCTTGGTAACACAATCCTGGCTTTTCTTGTTGTCAAGTCCAAGTTTTGAGAAGGAAGCCGAAGTTGATGACATGCCTGCCATGTTGTATAATGAACGCAGAAGACGACATCGTTGCTGAACCTGTTTCTGAAGTAGAATTATGCACTATCGCGGAACATTAAATCATTCCTGTCTAGTAATTAGCAAAGCGTAGTGTAGAGATATTGTGGTATATTGAAATATATACCGATATCATAATAATACTCCGTATGTTAGATTGTGGAATAGTACATTACTATATACCGCGCGCATGCAATATCTACCATTGACATTATGGAAATTAAAAGCAGCAGGTTTGGAATTTGGATATCAAAACTTGGAATTGCAGAGTAGAAAAGAAAGAAAGGTTTTAATAGTTAATAGAATGAGTTGCAGACATATAAACATACCATGGAAACCTCTTAAGCTTTTGGGGCCTTTGACCAAATTTGCCAAATTCTTTTCAATCTATTTCTATTCAATAATTTCTACTTGTTGGGCTTAAAGTTCCCTACTTTTTGTGAGTCATTGCTAAATCTAAGGCACATCTCATCTCTCCTCCTTCCTTTTTTTTTCAATCATATTATTAATTGCAGACTCTTTTCATTATACAAATTGTTTAATTTTATTTAAATATTCGTCATTTTTGTGATTCATTGCAAATTCTATGGTACATCTCGATTCTTAGTTTTTCGTTATTTTTTATTTTAAACATATTGTTAATGGTGTATATATATTCATGATCCACATTATGATGATTGATGAAAGTTATTGTTGGTATATCAATTATCAATGATAGAATAAAGCAATGAGGAGATCTTAATTGTTTTGGCGATGGTGACTCAACTTCTCCTAATCCCAATATTCTCTACGAGTACTAAATTGTAAGATTACGTACATTATGATGATTCATGACATTTTATTATTATTATTGTTATGTATTCTCACTCGAGTATGTATGTATCATGTATGTATGTCTCTGCTTATCTTTACCAAACATATGTAGTGTATTAAGGTAGCATCAAATCTACGTAAGACTTTTTCATGTCTTTAACTATGATGGGATGATTACATCAGCAGAACAAAAAGTGTGTGAATGATTGTGATGTGTAAATGATTGGTTTGTTATGTTAGATGATAAAAGAGCAAATCCAAATCTAAAATGATTACTAGACAAAGAGAGATTCAGATATGCGGGTGTCACCTGTGCATTTACTACTTTGCATTATTCTCCATTCCAAGGTTGCTGCTGGATTAACTTTATGCATCATGTCCAATTATGAAGATGAACCCCATAAACCACTCCTTTGGGAGTCACAACATAATAATACTTCTATGAAATCCAATCAACAATACAACAAGGGACGATTCCGGCGTCTTCAAACTACTACTACACCCTCCACACACTCTAATCCCTCAACCCTCCATACACTACTTGATTCTACTCCTAATACCAATCAGACACCTGCCTTCCTACATGTATTCCTCGTTTTGTCCTTGTATCTTGGTGTCGGCACCATTTGCTTTGTTCTCGTCAGAGCTCAGCTTGACGGAAAGAAAACGACTGATGTTGTAGATGCCCTTTATTTCTGTATTGTCACCATGACCACTGTTGGCTACGGAGATCTCGTTCCTGCTACCACTTTGGCCAAGTTGCTATCCTGCTTCTTTGTCTTTACTGGCATGGCCATTGTTGGTATGATCCTTAGCCAGGCTGCTGACTACTTTGTTGAGAAGCATGAATCCCTTATGGCTAAAGCCTTACATCTACGCCACAAAGCTACCCCGGCCCAGATACTTAAGGAAGTTGAAACCAATAAGACCAAGTACAAGCTGCTTATGGCCTCACTTTTTCTCATACTGCTCATCACTTGGGGAACATTCTTCTTAACCTTCCACGAAGATATGAGGCTCATAGACGCCTTCTACTGTGTTTGCGCTACAATCACCACACTAGGCTATGGGGATGCCAGCTTTGTGACACGAGGAGGACGGATATTTGCAGTGTTTTGGATATTGAGCAGCACTCTATGTTTAGCTCAGTTCTTTTTCTATCTCACTGAATTTTACACATAGAGCAGAAGACGGGATATCTTAAAAAGGGTGCTCAGCCGAAAACTTACCTTGGCTGACATCGAAGCAGCTGACCTTGATAATGATCACGTAGTCAGGTAACTCAATGCGTCGTCAAGTCATTAACTTTAATTTGTTTCATTTGTTGTTGGTGTTGATTGAGTTGTTGGATTTAACATGTTGGAACCAAATGTGAATGGTGTAGTGTTGCAGAGTTCATTCTACACAAGCTAAAAGAGATGGACAAGATTAATGTTGAGGATGTTAATCTTGTAATGGAGTGTTTCAGAAATTTAGATGTTGATGAATCGGGAACCTTGACGGCAGCTGATGTCCTAGAATCCCGATGAATATATGTACGACTGTACGAGTAGTATCAAGTCATTTGCAAGACGACCCTAAATAGGGAAGATCAAAGCAATAAATTGGCGACAATCATCTTAACATACCAGAATTAGTATAGTAGTCTTCTTCTTCTATGATCATAAGCAGGATTTTAAATCAAAATCAGTACGGAATACTAAATTTAATATATTTATATTAATAATTTTCAATTGTTTTACTCAGGTCACATAATTGTTTTAGACAGATTCTAGGGTTAATATCAATTTTATGGCCTCTGAGGAAGCGGTTGAACATCTACAAATAGTATAAAATACAATACTCCGTATAATATAAGTTAGGTGTATAGATGGCATGGCCGACTTTTGTAGGAGCAGCAGCAGACTTAGAGTCCTGGTAAATAAAAGTAAAAAAAAAAAGGTTAAGAATTTACGTACACCAACTACTTTGTTGAATTTGACATGGCGGATTAGATGGCATGAGATGTTGAAGAAAGAATAGAATTGAAGCAGGATTATGAAATGTCTTCACTCTTTCATCCTCTCTTTGCGCTGCATTCATTCATTCCTTTAAAGCATTCTAATCCTTTTTCTCTTAACTACTACGACTACGAGAGTAGTGTGTATATATATATATATATATACACTTCCATGTCCCATGTCTTCCTATATTAATATATAATGCTAGGCATGCAAGATTTAAAAGAGGAGGAACTCTCTTCTGTCTCTCCCCTTCAACCACGCCCTCTTATCTTGGAGTTCACTCGTTTGCAAAATTTAGTTAAAGGTTTGTTTGCGTTCCATGTCTTTCGATTGTTTGCCGTGTTTACTGTCGCATTGTTAAGAGTTGCTACCCTATTTGATATCAGAAAGAGAGAATGAGTTGGGTGCTGCACAAACTCAGATCAAGGCTTTACGAGCGACTGAAACGCTCAAGGACAAAGCGCTACAACAGGTACTTCCTGACAACCTAAATAATATATGCTTTCGGTAACAATGTCATCTTAAGCTTACTATCATCAAATAAAGGCTGTACACGCAAACCTCTACTTTGGCAGCTCAAAGCTCAACATGACAAATTGGATGAAAGACTCGGAATTGCAGAGCGTCTTCTCCAGCAGAAGGTATATACAGTCCTACTAAACTCAATATTTTTTTAGGCTTGACAATGTAGGTGATTGTGTTCGTGCGATTGACATCCTGATGGAATGCAGAATTTGGAGATGAAGAAACTAACGCATGAGAAGAAAGAAGCTTTGGCAGCCCAGTTTGCTGCTGAAGCAGCCCTTAGAAGGCTACATACCACCCTCAAGGATAACGATTCTCCACCTGTTGAAGCCATTGTCGCTCCTCTTGAAGCTCACATCAAAACGTACCAAACCCAGGTATCCTTTTGGATCTAAATTCAATTAAAGATCCATTAACAGCTTGCTGCAACCTTCTATGTAAATTCACTTCCTTCTCTCCTGCAGATTGCATCTTTGCTAGAGAACAACAAAGCTTTGGATCGTCTTACCAAGTCCAAAGAAGCTGCATTGCTTGAAACTGAGAAAATCTTGAGAAGTGCCCTTGAGAGAGTTTTAGTTGTTGAGGATGTACAGAACCACAACTTTAACTTGAAAAGACAGCTTGAGATCTGTGTGGAGGAGAATAGATTACTTGAAAAGACCAACCGTCAGAAGGTCCTAGAGGTTGAAAAACTGGGCCTAACTATCCAGCAGCTTGAGGAAGCTCTTCTATCTGGTGCTACTTCTGCTAATATTCTCCGTGACTATAAGCGTCAAATCTCTGAGCTTAATGTATGTATCATCTTAATTCTTCACATTTAGAACACCATAAATGTTTGTTTTCTGATTAATATGCAGCCGCATATGAAATTTGGCTGAGCTTGTTTTTAGGACGAGAAGAGGGTTCTGGAGAGGGAGCTTGCACGAGTAAAAGTGTCAGCGAATAGAGTGGCAGCTGTTGTGGCTAATGAGTGGAAAGATGATAACAAGGTCATGCCTGTGAGGCAATGGCTGGAAGAGCGAAAAGTGTTACAGGTATGCTCCTTCTGAGCAATTTTTGCATCTTAAGAATAAGAAAATTGGGTACCATTTGTATCGGAAATGATATTTCAAGTCTTAGGCGGAGATGCAGCGTTTGAAAGACAAGCTATCTATCACTGAAAGAACAGCTAAGACAGAATCACAGCTTAAGGTTATTGTCTCATTGTCCTTGCATTTTACAAACTCTACTAGTTTCCGTTTTTCTTTTTTTCTAATGACAGAATAGCTAAGGTTTTCTGACTCAACTTTAACCTCGGGATAAATTTAAACTTAGGCTTAAAATTTTGGGGGAAGGCTTGAAGCGTGGTCATTTGCACCATTTTGGCACAACAAAATCCCCTCTACCCCATCAGACACTAGGATTGCTATCAAAGCATACAGGTCCGACAAAAAGATCTTCATCAATTAGCAACAGATCCTCCCCTCTTCACCATGCTTTGGTGGGTAGTTGTGCTTACGGAGAGAGTAAATCAAAAACAAGCTTATGGGCGTCCAAAAGGGGCAGTGCAGATCACTATGGGAAGGAAAACACAGAGTTGACAGCAACTACTGCTGAAATCTCAAACGACACTAATACTGCAGGTTTTGAGAGTTCAAAACCCAAAGAATACAGCGATGATATGGTTTCAGGGTTTCTGTATGACAGGCTTCAGAAAGAAGTCATAAGTTTAAGGAAGACTTGTCGGGCAAAGGATGATGGATTAAGTGTCAAAGACGATGAAATAACGGTACATAATTTTTTTCAGAATGGTTATGGCTGTCATATTTTCCTTGCTTAATCTGTGAAGTAAAACTGTCATTTGAAACTACTTGTCCAGATCCTGCAAAGGAAGATTGACGCACTGTCCAAATCCATAAAAGTGGAAGCAAGGGGAAAAAAGAAACATCAGTTGAGCACAGGGTGACAGTATCACCTGAAAAGGAGGACACCCAAAACTTTTGGACGAAAGATTTCCTCAGGAGGTATTCCAGATTCGCCATTTTCTATCAAAATTCTATGCACACCGTTCTCCCTGTCCATTATACTCACAGTAACAATAACTCCACCTACTGTAATTACAAATGACAAACTACTGTCATCACTTAAAAGGAGTCTTTTTCTCTCTTTTTTTTGCAGGGTTGCAAGATCCTCTTAGAGATGCCATGAGAAAATTTTCTGAGCTCAATGACACTGATACAGTATATTTATATGAATTATCAGTCTTTACATGTAACTGAGGTGGTTTCGGGATAACAGTAATGTGTCTTACAATATTTTATTTGCATATGATTACTTTCAATTTCAAGGGTTACAACATAGAGGTTATTATCAGATTTCAAGTCGTGATTTTATACCCTGCTACAGTTTTTTTTTTCCTCTATAATCAGAACTCAGAAGTCATATCAATAAAGTATTTCATCTATGACTAATTACACAGGCAAGTTTTCTATAGAAATCAAAAAACACCTCTCATTTCCTGAACAGCCTTTACATCAATTAGTATGTAAAATACTAAAATGCACAAGGGTTGGACGAAAACTGGGTAGCATCTGAATTATCTAATGCACTACTAAAAAAAGATGGTCCTCTTAGTTGAAGAGACAAACCAAACCCTAAGACCTAGTGAATATATATATATATAAATAAGAAAAGAGTGTAGCTATTCAGAAATGGTATCTAGAGACGGGCGCCACCTGGTGCGAGGGGTAGGAATTTGGTCCCAGAAAGTGTCAGCAAAACGCACAGAAGTTCCGTTAGCTTCGAGGTCCTTGACATTCTTTAGCAATATCTTTAACTGTTTTTTTGTAACAAGAATCTTTACAGTTGTTGTTGGTTTGGAAAGGGTATCATTGGTGGTCATAGTCGTAGTGAGTGGAGGGGTAAGCAGGTTGGCGTGTTTTGGCAATGCAGGATGATCATGATCTGGATGTACCTTTGCGTTACATGACCTCATGTCTCCAAATTCCTGCTTGCGGTCAAAATTATTTGATGATTTTGTAGGAAATACATGATATATGCAGTTTCCCATGCTTACTTTTTTGTTTGTTTTGCTTACTCCGTATGTATGTATGTATGTATGTATGTATGTATGTATGATTGAATCAGTAACAGCTAACCACAACACTTAAATATATAGTCCCCGTCGGTGTTTATTTCTAGTTGAAGGCGGCATGACGTGCATACCACTATCTGTATAGTATGTTAGTTTAACATTCTACTTGGCTGAAAAGCCAAATCATTCGTGTGCGGGCTTGCACGTTTAGGGAACATCACAGTTGATTATATATGTTGACGGCCAATTGATGTTGATTGTTGAACCTTTCTTGCTTTGATTAACTCCACTTCTCCCCCCACAGGCCTTTGACATTGTGGAGCTTCTTCTATATTTATTATATCTTTTGTCAACTTGGGATTCTACTATTTCATATTTTGAAAATAAAATATTAAAATGCAACAAAGTTGAGATTATACTTTTAAATATACTCCGTATTTGAAAAAATGATGGTCGGACTGGTTCATCAGTGATTTCTTAACGATGAGGCGAATGCCATAAGTTTGGTTGTTGGATTTGGTGCGTCATTATGATTACAGAATGGTGAGTTAGTTTAAGATGAAGATTTAAATTGTGAATCTCGAAAAGATTGTGTTACTGAGGCCGTGAAGATGATTATTATGAAATGTGTTTAGTTAGTTTTGATGTACAAGTAACGTAAAGGTAGGTGCGAAAATGGGTCAAATCCTGCACCAACCTTGCAATAAAAGATGGATTGAATAAAGACGTAAAAGGCAAGGAGTGTGATGAATGATGATACATACAACAAATCACCCACTGGATTCATTTCCAAAGGATACTTCCAGAAGTTGCTTATTTGCTACCTAATCTACCTATTACCACCTTGGACGAAAATGACTTGCACCTGCTTTTTCTCATGCATCTCGTCTTTTATGGGTTTATTATCTATCTGCGTATCTATAATAAAGTTGGTGATATGATTATGATATGCTGCCTGCTTACTGCTTACTTGCTTAGCCCTTAAGTTGCAGATATGATTATGATATAATGCCTGCCTGCTTAGCCCTTGCCGCTCCCTCGTTCGTTCGTATACTCACAAAATGAAATGAATATGCAAATGACTTTCTACTTTCTACTTTCCGTCCTCACTGTCAGAGTGTCAACTGACTGCCAAGCCAAACAAAAGCGTAGTAGATACTTCCTAGATAGAATAGATACTCCGTAGATACCAAGTAAATAAAGTAGATGATATTTCCCTAGGTTAGGTTGTTGATGAAATTGATTATTATAATTATTTATTGCGCAATAATTACTGCATTTTCCTTAATATATATACTGTATACTCAGTATTGTCTAAAACAACAATTGTAGTTACTGCTAGTATTATTTTTTAAAAAAAGGTTAAAATAAGGAAATAATAAAGAAGAATTAATAATGAAGAAACAGAAAGAGGAAGAGGCGCATGAATCATGATGAGGGGTCAGTTGTGTTGTGTATCACATGATAGAACATGCAGAAGGATTCTCCTCACTGAAGTAATCGCAGCGATTGCCGTAATAACCGGGCGGGCATGGGGGACGCCCGTATTGGTAGTAACCAGGACCAGCTGGGCCTGGGTACCCACCATCACAGTATACTGATACAGGGAACACTTGTGGGGGTGGGCCGGGTGGGTATCCAGGTACCCATTGGGCCATCGGCTCTGTTGCTTGTGCCGGCTCAATTGGCTTAGGAGCTGGAGCTGGAGCTGGAGCTGGTACTGGTACTGGTGCTGGTGCTGGTGCTGGTGCTGCCGGTTTAGGGGCTTCATTGGGTGATGGCTTAGGCACAGGAGGTGGTTCGGATTTGGATCCGTTTTTAGAGGCATTCTTGGAACCATTCTTCTTCATTGCTGGCTTATCGTCAGAAGCAGGAGCAGGAGGCTTAGCTTCAGTAGCAGGAGCAGGTGCAGATGCAGGCTTGGGTTTGGGTTTGTCAGGCTCGGGAGCTGTAGCTGCAGGTAGTTTGGGTTTGGTAGTAGCCGAGGGCTTAATGTGAATGGATTTGATGGATTTGCCGGCTTTGGAGCAGAGCTTGTCCATGACTCTCTCAGGGCTGCAGCACACCACCGTGATGGTCACTGTGTTCTGCTTCTCATCGTACACTTGATCGCGGATCTCTGTTAGTTGGTTGCCAAATGCCAATACATATCATCAAACACACTTGTCAAGTGATGAATAATAATGAATAATGAATAATGTAAAGGAGAGATGAATAAAGAGAGATGACTGACGAGGGAATCGGCAAAGGGATCTCTTGACCTTCTTGTAGCATTGACAGCACTGAAGATCAACCTTGAGTATGATAGTAGTCACCTGTAATTGTATTAGTCATCACTTAATTAGTAACTTGTCTGAATCAAACCTACAACTACATACATACATACATACATGATACATACATACCTTAGTCTCACCAGAACAAGTCATGGTTGGTAGGTTCAAGTGACTCACAGAGATGCACAATTTCACAGAGAGATAGGGAGTGAGAGAGAGAGAGAGAGAGAGATGTGATATGTGGTGGAGTGGATACACACACACACATGACACAGCGGAGTATAGTTTCAATTTTGTTACTGCCATCTCTTTTATTCTTACATTTCCTTTTAAAATATTATTATATTATTTCAACCGTACTCAATTACCAAATTGAACGGTTAGCTCATTATTTTACTGCTTAACACCCCAACAATACATTTATACATGGTCATCGATCATGGATGGACACTTTCATTTGTAGCAGACGTTGACATTACTAAACTAACTTTCCCAACCTTTGTCTTTCTTAGGTTTTGGACGGATGGTATCATGCTCATCAATAGACCTCGTAAAACTGACCCGACCCGAATAACCCGACTCGATAAGGCTGACCCGAGACCCGAAAGCGACCCGGAATTGCCTGACCCGAGGATGGCCCGAAACCCGAATTGGCCCGACCCGACCCAGACCCGACCCGAACCTTGACTGACCCGAAAGAGACCCGCCCCAAAATAAGCCGACCCGAAACCACCGACATACACACGACCCGATTTAAAATGATCCTAAATGACCCAATTTATTGTGATTAGGGGTGATAATGAGACGAGACGGCCCACGTGCAGCTCAAGCTCGGCTTAGTCCAAGTCGGCCCGTGCCAGTTTGCCTCGACACAGGCTTGACTCGAAAACTAACTTGATCATTTTGACGTGAAAACGGCCTAAATAAATCGGATATGAATCTAAAATAACCCGACCCAAAATGACCCATACCCGAAATGGCCCAGACCAGAAGTGACCCAAACCCGAAACTAACCCAAACCCGAAAGCGACCCGACCCGACCCGACCCGACCCGACCCGAAAGATTGAGCAAACCCGAGATGACCCGACCCATATCGACCCGACCCAAACCCGACCCGTTTGACCCATTTGCCAGGTCTACAGTCATCAACTCATCATTGCCATGCCAACTCTACTCATCTCTATTTACTTATTAATTAATCCTTATACGTACTATAATGCCATCCAAACACTACTCTCTCATAACTCATAAATCATACGGAGTAAATCATAATGCCATGTTACTTATAGGCCCTGTTCTTTTGGACTTAAACTCACCCCCTTTAAGTTCAGTTCAGCTCCTATAAGTTCAGTTCAGCTCCTATAAGTTCAGTTCAGTTCAGTTCAGCTCCTATAAGTTCAGTTCAGCTCCTATAAGTTCAGTTCAGTTCAGCTCCTATAAGTTCAGTTCAGTTCAGCTCCTATAAGTTCAGTTCAGCTCCTATAAGTTCAGTTCAGTTCAGTTCAGCTCTTATAAGTTCAGTTCAGAAAAGTTCAATTCTTACAAATTAAGTTTAGAAAAATTATACGAAATATATTATTTATGAAAACCGATATAAAAACATTTGACATTAATTATTGGATACATACATTATCATTGAGACCGCCCGAAGAAATTGTAGAGTATTTCAACTATCGACATTCATTATTTTTGAATGAAAGTTGAAATGACATTTGGTTAATTGAAAAAAAGGTGGAAGATGTTAACAAAATATGCTCTAAATGTCACAAAAGTATCAAATGTCTATTATTGTTTCTACATTCACACTCCATAATTTTATAAGGATGCATACTCTTGGAATACCTATTATACAACATGACGTGAATATTCAAGAAACAGTAGATTCAGACATGTTTGATTATAAGCGGAAAAATGCCATGTTCAAGATACGAAACAAGATAGTAAAAAAACATTTGGCGAGACAATGGATTCGTTGTTTCGAGTGGTAGTGAAGATGAAGAAGAAAGTGATGAGGAAGATGATGATATAGAAATAGATAGTTAAAAAACGATGTAATATGTAATTTATTTTTTTATCGTAATGTAAACGTAGTAATCTGTATCAACAAACAAATGTATATAAATCGGAATAATTTTATTATCTTACCTTATGTTTTAGAGTATATTTTTTTTTGTATGACAACCCTTTCCAAAAGATAATGATTATAATAAAGTTCAGTTTAGTAAAGTTTAGATTATATAAGTTCTATTTAATTAAGTAAAATTAAGTTCAGAAAAGTTCAGCTCCTATAAATTCAGTTCAGTTCAGTTCAGCTCCTATAAGTTCAGTTCAGCTCCTATAAGTTCAGTTCAGTTCAGCTCTTATAAGTTCAGTTCAGTTCAGCTCCTATAAGTTCAGTTCAGCTCCTATAAGTTCAGTTCAGTTCAGTTCAGCTCCTATAAGTTCAGTTCAGCTCCTATAAATTCAGTTCAGAAAAGTTCAGCAAAATTCAGTCCAAAAGAACAGGGCCATACTCTCTCATCTCATAATGCCACGTTACATTGTTATACCTGCTAATACTTGAATTACTCCCTCCGTCCCGGTCATTTGTTTACCATTTCTCTTTTAGGGTGTCTTATTCATTTGTTTACCTTTCTCTATTGAGAATGTTTTTTATGAGTAATTTGATATGTCAATGGACTATTGTCCACTTGTCATCTACCAAGGACCATTACAAATGGTTCCCTACCATTTCCTTAATAATTGTGCTAAAAGCAAAGGTAAACAAATGATCGAGACAGAAAGAGTATTTACTAATCGCTTTTCTTTTTTTTTTACCATTTCAATCTTTCATTCATTATCGCTTTTTAATTTGTTACGCTTAGAAACATCTTACTGATCGACCAATGGAGGCTCTAATTTCTTATTACACAAATTTTTCATTTGAGTTGACAATATCTGTTTTAGGCTTAAGACGAATATATATATAACAAATATATTACTCTTCCATATATACATTGTTATACACACAAGTGGTATATACTTATCTTAACCTCAATATAGATAGTGTCGTCTTAAGGAAGACTTAATGCTCTTATTATATTTAATTAGGTCATAAATGGCCTAATGTGATTTTGAGGAGGGTGTATATGGAGCACTTGCGGAGATTTGTATTATTATTATTATTATTATTGAAAAGGGAACATACATAGTAAAAATGGGGGAGTCAGATAACACGAATCCCAAATAAACTATTGCTCTTAAAATAGTTACGACGTAGTATAAATGCAGCAAGTCTCATTTTCGACAGGTTGAGTCAAGAATCCATTTAGCCCCCACTTGCTCTTTGTGAAAGGGGTTTGACACATCTTAAGCTTGCGACGGGTTGATGTGGAAGTAGGAATTTGTGGTATAAATGGGGGCCTAGGAAATAGACACAAACTCACATGGGGCATCACCAAAACGAAGAATGATAGAGTAGATAGCAAGGGAGGATGGGGGTCCACATGGGTAGGCTAGTAGCATGCATGATTAACCAAGCCAATGTCTATAAGTGGCGTCGGTGGCTTGGCTAATCCTAAGTCTGAGAATATTCCATACAGCTCATTATTTGGCCTTCATCTATCTACCAACCAACCAAGTCCATTTCCCTTAAGCCTCCAAGTTTGACCACACTACTGACTAGTGACTACTCCTAACTCCTAAATCCTAATACAGATGTGTTGCCTCCTCCAACTTCATGCCATCACTACTTTTCGGCTTCATTCCAATCATTATTAATTCCTTCATATTATCATTTTTCCGCCTTTATAAACTTGGGCTTGCTTTCATGCCAACTCATACCATTTATTCAGCTCTCGGCCCATAGGCCATACCCTCTCTTCATTTCGCTCTTCTATTTTTCCTCTCCTGTCTCTCCTTATCCTCCTTTCATTTCATTACTAAAACTAATGAAACTTGGGCTCACCAACTTTAGGCTCGGATTGGATCATTTAGCCTCGACCCATCCCAAATTTAATTCTTTTAAATCCGATCATTTTGTTTTTTTTTTTTTGGTAGAATAAGAGGGATAACCCGTAGACTAAGCAGCTATAACTCGGGGCAAAGCTACCCCAAAAATATCTTCTTGAATAATAGATCTAAGACCCACCGGCGGGTAGTCCAGTCTTGTTACGATCGTACTTGAGTGCACTCCTTGGTTAGCTAGCCAATCACTAGCTCTGTTTGCTTCTCTGTAAACATGTTCTATTTTCACCATCCAATGCGTATTGTTTATTACTTCCTTGCATTTATGAACCAAATACTTGAGACTATTGCTCATCAGTTGATCTTCCCTAACTAACTGGATGCAGGACTTATTATCCATGTGGATTAATAGTCTTGTAAAACCCTGTTCTTTAGCAAGTTCCAACCCGACAAGCAAAGCTCTCATCTCGGCTTTCATAGATGAGCAAACCCCTCCGGAAAGGAAGAACGCTGAAAGGAAATTTCCTGTCTCGTCCCTGAATAACCCTCCGCACCCGGCTGGCCCTGGGTTTCCTTTAGCTGCGCCGTCGGTATTCAGTAAAACCCAACCATGTGGAGGGGGAGCCCACCTTATATAAACTTCCTTAGATGCAATGGCTGGTGGGAGGGTAAATAAAGCAAATTTGTCTAGAGCCCGTTTCGTGACATCAAGCTGGTTCAAGATGAACCGACGAGTATCAATCGGGATTTCATTATGTCGACCGAAAACGAGGTTATTACGCCACCTCCAAATCCACCAACATGTTATAGCAAACAGCGTAGGCCACTGTTCCGTTCCGTTATCAATATTATTACTCGCATTATTGGTCATCCAAGAGGAAAGTGGGGACGGCTTGAATGCACCTGATGGGATGAAATCCGCAATGCTATCCCAAATATGTCGAGAACCCGGGCATGAACGGAGAAGATGATCCGTCGTCTCCTCCTCTAGACCACACCTCGGACAGTAGGGGTCGTCGCTCATATTTCGTCTTACTCGGTTAACATTTATCATAAGCCGACCATGAGCAGCTAACCAAAGAAACATTCTGATCCTTTGCTGGACCGGGAGGCGCCAAATTACACGCCAAATTGGGACCTCCGGGTCCAAGTTTACATCCGGACTCCGTAAGAAACCCAATGCAGACTTAATCGAGAAATTACCTGAAGACGTACCTTTCCAGTATAAGGAATCCTCAAGATCCGGGTCCGGGAAGGGTAAAATAGAAGCAATCCGCTGAAGGTCAAGCTGAGGAAGGAAGTTAGAAAATAAATCCCATTTCCATCCGGAAGTCTCACTCCACATTTCACTGACGGTTGCCCCTAGAATATTATGTGGGATTGGTGCTATGACATTATCCGATAGACAGTGACCGTCAACCCATGGGTGATCCCAAAACAGAGTGTTACGGCCATTCCCAATAACTATAGACGACCCATTAATGATGGTCTTAGCTTGGGACGTAATGCCAGCCCACAAATTCGACATTCGTTGTTTCGGTTGGAACATATCCAAATCGCATCTTCCCTTACAGTACTTGAACCGTATTATTCGAGACCACAGGCTATGTGGTTCAGCGAGAAGTCGCCACCCCAATTTAGTAAGAAAGGCTGCATTAGCGTCTCTAGCTGAAACCAGGCCCAGACCTCCTTCAATTTTCTTCCGTTGGACAACTTCCCACGAAATGAGATGTACAGATTTTTTGTTTTCATCCCCACCCCATAAGAAACGCCTAGCTTTCCTGTCCAGCGCATCACAAACTGATCGAGGAAGCTTTGCCGACTGCATGCTGTAATTCGAAATGGTAGATAATACGGATTGAGTTAGAGTAGCCCTCCCCGCAAGAGACAACCTCTTAGTCGACCAACCCATAAGTCTCCTATTAACTTTTTCTTCAAGATGAGCGAACGTACTCTTGGTAACCCGCCCATTAATAGTAGGCATTCCAAGATACGTGCCTAGATCTTCTGTCTCACTAATGCCCAGAATCGTGCTAATATTATCCCTAGTTTCTTGCGAAATGTTATTGGAAAAGAAAACTCGAGACTTGGATAAACTCACTTTCTCACCCGATGCCTTGCAAAAGTTGTCTAGGACGGATTTGATAATGGCTGCTTGTTCACTACTTGCTTCCCCGAATAAGACCATATCGTCCGCAAAAAATAAATTAGATAAACCCGGACCATCTTTACATAATTTAAATGGCTGCCATTTCCCCAAACGGATTTCCGTTTCAATACACTGATGTAATTTCTCTAGACACATCACAAATAAATATGAAGATAAAGGATCACCTTGACGTACTCCACGTGACGGTATAAATTGATCAGTGTGCTCCCCGTTCCAAAGAATCCGCATCCGAGTAGTAGTTACACACTCCATTACGGCATCAATAATAAGCGTGGGAAAACACATATCTTGCAAAGTAGAGTGTATAAAGCTCCATCTGAGACGGTCATAAGCCTTCTCCAAATCTATTTTTATCGCCATATATGCTTTTTTTCCCCTCTTCAACCTCATAGAGTGAATAGCTTCCTGGAAGATCGCTATGTTGTCTGTAATTTGCCTTCCCGGAACGAATCCACTCTGCGATTCTGAAATAAGACGAGGGAGTACCTTCTTTATTCTATTAGCCAGAACCTTGCTAATAGCCTTATAGGCTACGTTACAAAGACTAATTGGCCGAAACTGGGAAACCGTCTCAGGGGCGGGAGTCTTAGGAATTAACACTATGTGAGTTTCGTTTAAACCGGTCGGGAAGCCCTTACATTCGAGAGCATTGATGACCATGTCACAAAACGACTTCTCTATTACGCTCCATTGTTTATGATAGAATAAAGCTTGATAACCATCGGGACCGGGAGCTTTAAGGGATGGCATATTGAGGATTACCTTCTCGACTTCGGCTTGGCTATACGGTCTGGTTAACCAATTCCACTCTTTGCTACTGAATTCCTGAAATAAATCATATGGGACATTTGTATTATTTCCTCCATCTTCATCCTCCTCCGTATAGAGGACTTGGAAATAATCAACAACATGTCTTTTTAGAGCTTCTCCGTCTTCCACCCACGAGCCATCACTAGTTTTTAAGGAACTTATTTTATTCTGCCATCTTCGAACGAGCGTGCTAATATGGAAAAACGCAGTATTGCGATCTCCATCCTTGATAAAATCCACTCTTGATTTCTGGTACCAAAGTATTTCCTCTTGCTCTAGGACCTCATCCAATTCCCTTCTCAGCTTAGCTTCTAATTTAATTAGTCCACTATCCCGAGTTACGGAAAGTTTGGCCTGACATCCTTCTATGCGAGCAAGTAGTTTCTTTTTCCTGCGAAATATATTTCCAAACACTTCTGAATTCCAAGTCTGCAGCTTATCGGACAGAGTTTGGAGACGGTTGGGGAATGGACCACTCCGGGGCCAATTAGAATCAACAAACTCACTGAATTTTTCATGAGTTAGCCAAGCCGCCTGAAATTTGAACGGTTTAAGAACCGAATTAAGGGGAGTGAACCCATTTGGGGATATAATTAACGGTGAGTGATCTAATTGATAAGCAGGAAGGTGTTTCACCATAGCATTCTCAAACAATGTTCCCCAATCTGTATTACATAAAGCTCTATCCAATCTTCCGCTTTGTCGAGTTGCCAGAGAAGAACCTCGAGACCAAGTATGCGCCGGACCCGTAAAAGCAAGCTTCATAAGATTGCAATTCTCGATCCAGTTATCGAACAGCTCACACCTCCTTGCCATAGATGCGTTGCCGCCATGCCTCTCACTTAACGAGCGGGTTTCATTAAAATCTCCGGCAAGCATCCAAGGGATGTTATTATTCTGGGCATACGATTCTAGCTCCTGCCATAGTGCTCTTCTATTCATCGGATCAGGGCTAGCATATATGGCTGAGAAGAACCAGGGTGGAGCTCCTATACGGGATACTTCAAGAGTGATAAACTGAGAATGCTCCTCAACTATCTGGAGTGAGACGACATCGTCTCGCCAATAGACCCAAATACCCCCGCTGAACCCTACAGCATCGACTCTAGTATGACCATTATAACCAATTATCCTTTTTATCTTTTCAGCATGATCACCCCCCATATGAGTTTCAAGGAGGGCTATTACCGACGGCTTATAAGTTTTAATGATATCTTTAAGAGCATTAACCTTCTCCTTACTTCCCGTCCCTTGGATATTCCACACCAAACAGGTGAGGGGTGGCAGGTCTCTACAAAGATTCGGTATTCTGTCCGACATATGATCAGGAAGATATTTTAAGAATGATAGATAAGCTCTACTTACCATAGACAGGCTCTGGTTAATGCTCCATGGAATCGATACCTCCACGAATGGTACCGGTAGATTCTTGCCGAGGCGGGATATTTTTATATCCATTAATGGACTTTCCTGAATCATTATCCCCAAGAAGGGAACATGTACCTCCTTCCCTGGATGCATCATGAGCTTCCTCGAAGGTGGGATCATTGCAAATTGAGGATGTGATGGCAGGAATCTCGGCTGGGGAAGGAGGAGGTCGCGGTAGGAACTGCAACGTGCCATGCTCACTGGGTTTATCCACGTTTGTATTATGCTCTGAATGGTTGACTATAAGAGACGAGGAGGCACTGCTAGTGGCGTTTGGGTTAGACTGATTATTGACTAAATTATGGACTCTGTTTTCCTCAACACTGTCTTTCCTATTATTAATCGTACCACTAGTTGAAATATTCTGGAAACTAAATTGAGTATTTGTTGCCGTACTGGAAAAATTGCTACTGTGAATGTTTTTATTATTGTTAGGAAGATTATTTATATTAGGAATAGTATAAGAATTTGTGATATCTTGTAAACTCTTATTATTGGAAGGAAGATAATTTTTAGGAAGGAGTTTTTTATGGGAAGATTTGGAGGCTCGATTCAAGGGGCGATTTAAGGAATTATTTAAATTTCCTAAAATGTGTGATGGGATATTTCCGGGAGCCCTGTTCTGATTTAGAGCTCCGGTAGAAATAGTGTGGTTATCGTCGACTGCGGTAAACGTTACCGTCACTGGCTCTGTTTGGGGTTCCTCGTTCAACAATGAACCAAACCTCGAACCCATCTTGTCTTGATTGGCACCAAGCTTGAATGTACCTGAATTCTGTGGCAAACGAGAAATTGATCCGCTGTCCTTATTCCCCATTCCAGGGTATCGTTTCCTAAGAGGTTTTTTTACTAACATCCATTCTCCGAAATTGGAATTTTCTGCAGTGGGTACCTCTGTATTCAACGCTACAGATGATGAATGGGCCTTCGCAGTGTGATCTCCCAAAACACCAACGTCTGGCTCTTCATCGTTATCAGCTGTTTTTCCGGATGAGCAGTTCTCAGACAGATGGCCTACGCATCCACAGTTGTAACAAATCATACGAAGACCCTCATATTGGATATGATAGATTTTTCCTTTCATCCAGAACTTTGACAGTAGTGGTCTATCGATATTCACCTCAACACTCATTCTGGTGAACTGTCCTCTTTCCGCATAAGCCGTATTTTTATCTACTCGAATCACCGTACCAATTTTAGAGCCTATTTTTTTTAGAAAACATTCATTAAAATACTCTACGGGAAGATTTGGGATCCGTACCCAGGCAGTAAGAAATTGGATCTTATCATCAGTCGGGATGAAGTTAGGAATCCATTTACGTATTGTCAAATAATGGTCATCTATCATCCACGGACCCTCTGTAATAACATGCTCATAATCTTGCTTAGAAGAGAAGCGAGCCACATAGTAGGAGAATCCCAAATCAGTCAGGATTAGTTTACCTTTGATAGACCATTTACTCTGTAATTTACGCATCAGCGAAATATATCCTAATTGCTTATCAAACATCTTAATTATCAGTGCACGCCTCCATGGGCGTCTAAGATTCGCCTTCTCATCTTTGGTAAGACGGATCTTAGGGCATGCTTCATCCTCATTCTCAGAATCTGACATGATATCATCATCGGAATCGATATTGAGGTCCTCCAGACATGAGATATCTTCATCAGATTTTCCTGTATAAGTCCCCTGAAGCATATCTCTAAACAAGGGGGGTGATGCACTTGGCGGCGCACCTTGGGAAGACAGACTGGTGACTGTCGTCTGGACACTATTACAATTCTCTGACTCCTGGGGTAAGGAATCGCCATCGGCCAAGAACTCTGTGAGATGAATTTTCTTCCTCTTAAAGTTCTTGACCAACTGGGGGAACTCAGCCTCAATGGACGGGACTGATGGGGATTGTATGGCATTTGGGTTGACCTCCGGTGGGAGACCAGCCGAATTGGCGGTCATTGAAATGAAGGAAAGGATGGGGAATTTTCTCTCTCTCTGGACTCAATTGGTGGTAATACACAAAAAACACTCTTCCCGATCATTTTGTCAGATTAGGTTTGCGATCCACTTTGAAGGAACCAAATTTATACTTTTTATGATTAATCTTTGTAACTTCATAAAATAATCTAATATTTTACGTTTTAAAATAATTATAAACTTAATAATCACAATTAATTAAGTTCAACTCAATTTCAAACAACTTGTTTATTTGATTCAATGAATGATAAATTTTAATAATTGTATACTAAATAATGCCAAATCTTAATTCTGGTCAATATCGGTAGCGCTGGTCATGTGGAAAATGGCGGGTCAAACAGGCCCAACCCTTGGACCAAAATTGACTCGGAATGCGTCGGCACGTGGCCAGGCCCGCTCGAGCCCGCTTTCCCCCCTGGACAGACCAGATTCAAGTTTTCCAGTCCGGCACGCCTTGTCCCATCAATTTTAGGCAAAAAAAAGTATGTGAGGCCCTTGTATCCCGGCCTACTCCCTGACTAGGTAGCACCAAAACGGACACGGACACGGACACGGACACGTGATACGGCATCTCGTGAAATTTAGGACACGGGACACGGCATTTAAATTTAATAAAATATATATTTTATAGTTATAAATAACATACAATTTTATTTTTGTATTAATATTTGATATTAAATGTAAATAATTGAGTGTAAAACTTGACTTTAAATATAATTTACTCTCATTTTCACCCAAACTCATCTTCTAATCAACCTCTACTAGTCTTTCAATATCAGATTCCTTATTTATAGCCTTATAGGTGTCCGTGTGTCCGTGTGTCCGTGTGTCCGACACGGGACGACTGATTAGGAGAAGTGTCCGTGTTACCTAGCTCCCTGATACCACAAGTCACAACTAGGTAGCGCTAAGTAAGATTAAGTTTGGACCACAAAGATGAACCGGATCAGACCATTTTGTCTATCGAACTCGAACCAGATTCATTTTGGTCTCCGTCGTCCACACTTTTTGCAGTTTTTTTTTTGGTTTGGTCCGGTTCAAGACCGGTTAATTTATGTTCGGGATCAAATAAACTTACTAAACATATTTGGTTTAGAGGAAAGAGACAGTGGCGGACCTAGGATTTGCAGGTTAAGGGGGCACAAATTTTTTTTACTAGTATTTTCCGCTTATTGTAATCTCTTTTAAGAGCTCGACCACATTTTTTAATCCATTAAAAATATATATAGACGACCAAAAGCTATTCCTTTTTACACTACTATGTATTGTACACGTGAGGGAAAAAAATTATGTGAGGAAAAAAAAATATTGCAATTTTTCGATGGTGTATTTTTAAAATATCCATCTTCATTTGGTATCGCTTGATTAAAACTGCTGACAATTAAATAACATACAACGCAAATTGATATAGTTTCAAATGTCATTCAAATAACTATTTAATTTCGCAATTGAAGGGTTGTAGGAGTAGTATAGTTTTAATAGAAAAAATTTCAATCCCGATCAGTACTTAATGAGTCATTAAAATCGTCTATTATTTTTAAAAAAACACAATACAAATTAATGGCTCTTGAAGTATAATATAGTAGTTTAAATTTTTTTTTATTTACTTATTATATAGTAGACTTTAAAGTGAAAGTGGTTAAAATATTAAATTTTCATTAATATGACTTTTAGGTTTAAGCCCCTTTGGAACATACCCCTAATAGTCATTACATGTACAAAAAACAAAACAATGGAAATTGTGCTCAAGGGGGATTCGAACCTGGGTCACCAGGGTAAAATAGATCTCATACCTCTAGAACACTAACTATTACATGTTTACTTATTACACTAGTTTGTACATATTCTTTTTTTCAAACTATAACGCAAATAGCAAACATCAATTTTTTTTTTCGGAAAAGGGGGGTGGCACGTGACCTCCCGGGACTCCACGTGGATCCGCCAATAATGGAAAGAGACATACAAAGAAACAAATCAAATAAGAAGTTGGAACCAATTTACTTTCAAATTGAATTATTGATGAGGATGAAGATAAAAATGGAGAAAAATGAGTGAGGCATAAGGTAAAGGGCAAAATCGTCATATGCAACAAATATTAGAACAAATTTTCAAATATTAGACGGAATATTCAGTTATTTAAGCCGGAATTATTAAATGGGAGCAATATTTGATCAAAGTTACATGTAGTGGGGGGAAATTTTCTATACAAGTGAGTAGGTTTTAAAAGGTGAATTATATAAGGAGTAATAATCAATTTACCCTAAATTTTAATTTCATTTGTTAACTTTTTTTATTTTAATTGAATGTTTTGTAAAATGTATAATCAATTTATTTTTTGTAATATGCTATATTGAACTTCTCATGAGAGTTTAAGTAAGAGGTTTAATTTCACTTTTTGTATAACTAATGGGGCATAATCACTAGAATATAAACTTAAGGGATTTAATTTCACGATTAGTCAAAGTAAAGAGTTTAATTGCCACTTACGAGATAATTAATACTATATAAAATGTTATAAAATTGATTTTTCTTTTTTATATTTATTTTGAGATTGAAATGGCTACTCATATCGCTATCCAGGTACTAATAATTACAATGTGACGATATATATGGGTAAACGAGTACACAATTTGCATTAAGTGGCGTTAAAACTTAAAAGCGGAGCAAGAAAAAGTTTAAAGCAGTCGTGGGGGCAATGTTAGAAGCTAGGAAGGGTATTAGCACAATAATAAGTCTTACTTAAGATGCACATTATCCGTTTTAAGTTTAAAACGAGTTAAATACTAGCATGAGGTGATACTTTAATAAAGACAAAACTTTTGGTATTTTCGAGGAAACAAGTAGTTTGATTTAATATGTACTTGACCCATTTTAAACTGTCTTAAATGAGAATTTGTGTTAGCACAATAAGACTTGACACGGAGGCAAAAATGGAGGTGTATTATCCAATGATTAGTAATCCTTGAGACGGTGATGGAGGTTTCCGTTTTAACATTAAAAGATGTATAATATTATTCTATATGGATATATATGACAAATTTTATTTTATTTTTTATGCATTATATTTTTATCTTATTCATATTAGTTTATCCGTCTCAAATTTAATTCAAGTATACATCCGTAAATAAGAATTTATTGTTATCGAAACAGATTGGAACAATATTTACGGCGTGGCTTTTAGAATGGCGAGTGGAGCAAAAGATAGTAGTTCCCGATCTTCCGTATTGGTTGGTTAAGAATAAGCCCGGAGGTCAACACTTGTGAGTTGTGACTTGACGCCCTCCAACCACCTCTTGTCTTCCTTTCTTTTCTTGGTTTAGAGTTTAGACGTGTTTGGCAATTGGCATCTTATCACGGAGTATATCTCAACAAGACATGTTAGACATCTATGCAATATTCATCACTTGTCTTGTCTTGTCTTGTCTTTTCACGGCTTCACCTCCATTCCCTCCTTTCTCACTTGTCTAGTGTCATCCCCTTTTCCCCAATATAAAATACAATACTTCGTACTAGCTCCTACCCTCGTATCGTATCAACTATCCATTACAAAACTTATTTTTCAGTTTCCTCCATAATTTCTCTCTATTTTCACCTTTGTATATCTATAATTTCAATTAATCTCTCCTTATCTTCAACATTATATCAACTTCCAACATTTTTTCCAACTCATTTGTTCTAATTTTCATCAAAAAAAATGTATTATAAAAGGCTTTAAAGCCACATTCAATCCCTTTTATCGATTGTTCCTCCTACGTTAAATGAAACTTGTGGAGTTGTGGCAGTCAAGCTTTAACATTTCGTCAAAGATCGTTATTTTCCTCAAACATTCCCTCCTACATAAAACGTAATCAAATACAAATAGGCACAAAACACACACTTCCCCAACAACAAAAGAACGGGAGGGTAACAAACTTTACACTAGCAAAACAAGAGGTTATCATACCAAGAAAAAACAATTCTTACAAACATGACCTAGTACGACTTTCCGAACGGCCCAAATTGCAGCCTATAATACACGGTTTTCGGTATTTTGCGGCACCAGTTCAGAAATGACAGAAAATCACAAAAACATTTTATTTTCTCAGATGAAACTTCCACACAAATTTAGAGCATAAACAGAGGAAATTTAAGGGTGTCGGTATGCGATAAACGTTTTCGGGGTAACTCGGTTTATCGAGAAAATGGATAAATACGTGTTATGTGATGATTTAATCGAACATAGTAAATTCTACCACGACCCAGGACACGTGGTACAAAAATCGTGAGAAACTGAAACGCAACCCAGTACGAGCTCTCGAACAGCCCAAATTAAAGCATATAATACACTGTTTTCGGTATTTTGTGACCCCGAGTCAGAAACGACAGTAAATCACTCAAACATTTTATTAGCTCAGATAAAGCTCCCCCGCAAATTTTGAGTATAAACGGAGTATATTTGATGGTGTCGGTATGCGATAAACGTTTGTAGGGGTAACTCTATTTATCGTAAAAATGGATAAATACTTGTTATCTGTTGGTTTAATCGAACATGGTAACTACTAACACGGCCCAGGATACGTGGTACAAAATTGATGAGAAAATGAAACATAACCTAGTACGACCTACCGAACGGCCCAAATTACAGCCTAATAATACACGGTTTTCAGTATTTTGTGGCCTCGGGTCAGAAATGGCAGTAAATCAAACAAACGTTTTATTAGCTCAAATAAATCTCCCACGCAAATTTTGAGCATAAACGGAGAAGATTTGATGGTGTCGGTAAGCGATAAACGTTTTTCGGAGATAGCTCGGTTTATCCAGAAAATGGATAAATACCTGTTATCTGTTAGTTTAATCGAACATGATAACTACTACCACGACCCAGGACACATGGTACAAAATTCATGAGAAAATGAATCGCAGACTAATACGACATACCGAACGGCCCAAATTACAGCCTATATAATACATGTTTTTCGGTATTTTGTTGCCCTGGGTCAGAAATGGCAGTAAATCACTTAAACATTTTATTGGCTCAGATAAAGCTCCCACGCAAATTTTGAGCATAAACGGAGGAGATTTGATGAGTCGGTATGCGATAAACGTTTTTAAGGGGTAACTCGGTTTATCGAGAAAATGGATAATTACGTGTTATCTGATGGTTTAATCGAACATGCTAACTTCTACCACGGCCAAGGACAGGTAGTACAAAAATCGTGAGAAACTAAAACGCAGCCCAATACGACCTCCCGAACGGCCCAAATTACAGCCTATAATACACGGTTTTCGATATTTTGTGACTCCGGGTCAGCAATGGCAGTAAATCACACAAACATTTTATTGCCTCAGATAAAGCTCCCACGCAAATTTTGAGCATAAACGGATGAGATTTGATGGTGTCGGTAAGCGATAAACGTTTTTCGGAGATAACTCTGTTTATCGTGAAAATGGATAAATACTTGTTGTCTGTTGGTTTAATCGAACAGGGTAACTATTAACACGGCCCATGATACGTGGTACAAAATTCGTTAGAAAACAAAACATGACCTAGTACGACCTCCCGAACGGCCCAAATTACAGCCTAAAATACACGGTTTTCGGTATTTTGCGGCACCGAATCAGAAATAACAGTAAATCACAAAAACATTTTATTTTCTCAGATGAAGCTTGCACACTAATTTTGAGCATAAACGGAGGAGGTTTGAGGGTGTCGGTATGCGATAAACGTTTTTCGGGGGTAACTCGGTTTATCGAGAAAATGAATAAATACGTGTTATGTGATTGTTTAATCGAATATGGTAAAGTCTACCCCGACCCAGGACACGTGGTACAAAAATCGTGAGAAACTGAAACGCAGCCCACTACGACCTCCCGAACAACCCAAATTACAGGCTATAATACACGATTTTCGGTATTTTCTGGCCCCGGGTCAGAAATGGCAGTAAATCACACAAACATTTTATTAGCTCAGATAAAGCTCCCACGCAAATTTGAGAATAAAGGGAGGAGATTTGATGGTGTCGATATGCGATAAATGTTTTTCTGGAGTAACACGGTTTATCGATAAAATGGATAAATACCTGTTATTTGATGGTTTAATTGAACATGGTAACTTCTACCACGACCCATGACACGTGGTACAAAAATCATGAAAAACTGAATCGCAGCACAGTACGATCTTCCGAACTGCCCAAATTACAACATATAATACACGGTTTTCGGTATTTTATGGCCCCTGGTCAGAAATGGCAGTAAATCACACAAATATTTTATTAGCTCGGATAAAGTTCCGACGCAAATTTTGAGCATAAACGGAGGAGATTTGATGGTTTCGGTATGCGATAAACGTTTTTCGGGGGTAACTCGGTTTATCGAGAAAATGGATA
Source organism: Heliosperma pusillum (assembly GCA_022085475.1). NCBI lineage: Eukaryota > Viridiplantae > Streptophyta > Magnoliopsida > Caryophyllales > Caryophyllaceae > Heliosperma > Heliosperma pusillum. The sequence continues at coordinate 10,053 of JAIUZE010007250.1, read as the reverse complement.
AATACGTGTTGTGTAATGGTTTAATCGAACATAGTAAAATCTACCACGATCAATGACACGTGGTACAAAAATCGTGAAAAACTGAAACGCACCCCAGTACGACCTTCCGAACAGCCCAAATTACAGCCTATAATACACGGTTTTCGGTAGTTTGTGGCCCCGGGTCAGAAATGGCAGTAAATCACACAAACATTTTATTAGCTCAGATAAGGCTCCCACGCAAATTTGAGCCTAAACGGAGGAGATTTGATGGTGTCGATACGCGATAAATGTTTTTCGGGAGTAACTCGGTTTATAAATCGATAAATACGCGTTATTTGATGGTTTAATTGAACATGGTAACTTCTACCACGACCCATGACACGTGGTACAAAAATCATGAGAAACTGAATCGCAGCACAGTATGATCTCCCGAACGGCCCAAATTATAACCTATAATACACGGTTTTCGGTATTTTATGGCCCCTGGTCAGAAATGGCAGTAAATCACACAAACATTTTATTAGCTCGGATAAAGCTCCCACGCAAATTTTGAGCATAAACAGAGGAGATTTGAGGGAGTCCGTATGCGATAAACGTTTTTCAGGGGTAACTCGGTTTATCGAGAAAATGTTTAAATATGTGATTTCTGATAGATTAATCGAACATGGTAACTTCTACAACGACCCAGGACACGTGGTACAAAAATCGGGTGAAACTGAAATGCAGCCTAGTACGACCTTCTTAACGGCCCAAATTACAGCCTATAATACATAGTTTTCGGTATTTTGTGGCCACGGGTCAGAAATGGTAGTAAATAACTCAAACATTTTATTGGCTCAGATTAATCTCTCACGCTAATTTTGAGCATAAATGAATTAGATTTGGAAGTGGCGGGATGTGATAAACGTTTTTCGGGTGTAACTATGTTTATCGAGATAATAAATAAATACGTGTTATCTGATGGTTTAATCAAACATGGTAACTGATTAACTTCTACCACGGCCCAAAACACGTGGTTCAAAAATCGTGAGAAACTGAAACGCTGCCCAGTACGACCTCCCGAATGGCCCAAATTACAGCCTATAATACACGGTTTTCGGTATTTTGTGGCCCTGAGGTTTGAAATGGCAGTAAATCATACAAACATTTATTGGCTCAGATATAACTCCCACGCAAAGTTTGAGCATAAACGGAGGAGATTTGATGGTGTTGGTAAGAGATAAATGTTTTTCGGATGTACCTCTATTTATCGTGAAAATGGATAAATACTTGTTATCTGTTGGTTTAATCGAACATGGTAACTACTAACACGGCCCAGGACACGTGGTAAAAAATTCATAAGAAAATGAAATATGACCTAATAGGACCTCCCGAACGGCTCAAATTACAGCCTAATAATACACGGTTTTAGGTATTTTTTGTCCCTGGGTCAGAAATGGCAGTAAATCACACAAACATTTTATTAGCTCAAATAAAGCTCTCACGCTAATTTTGAGAATAAACGGAGGAGATTTGATGGAGTCGGTATGCGATAAACGTTTTTAGGGGTAACTCGGTTTATCGAGAAAATGGATAAATACATGTTATCTGATGGATTTATCGAACATGGTAACTTCTAACACGGCCCAGGTCACGTGGTACAAAAATCATGAGAAACTGAAACGCAGCCTAGTACGAACTCCCGAACGGCCCAAATTACAGCTTATAATACACGGTTTTCGGTATTTTGCGGCACCAGGTTAGAAATGACTAAAAATCACAAAAACATTTTATTTTCTCAGATAAAGCTTCGACACAAATTTTGAGTATAAACGGAGGAGATTTGAGGGTCTCCATATGCGTTAAAACATTTTATTTTCTCAGATAAATCGAACGTTTTTCGGGGATACAAATTTTGATTAATCGAACATGTTAACTTCTACAACGACCCAGGACACGAGGTACAAAAATTGTGAGAAACTTAAACGCAGCCTAGTACGATCTTCCGAACTGCCCAAATTATAACCTATAATACACGTTTTTCGGTATTTTGTGGCCCCGGGTCAGAAATGGCAGTAAATCACACAAACGTTTTATTGGCTCAGATATAACTTTCACGCAAATTTTGTGTATAAACGGAGGAGATTTGATGGTGTCGGTAAGCGATAAACGTTTTTCAGAGGTGCCTCTATTTATCGTGAAAATGGATAAATACTTGTTATCTGTTGGTTTAATCGAACATGATAACTACTAACACGGCCCAGGATACGTGGTACTCAAACATTTTATTGGCTCAGATAAAGCTCTCACACAAATTTTGAGCATAAACGAAAGAGATTTGATGGTTTCGGTATGCGATAAATGTTTTTCAAGGATAACTTGATTTATCGAGAAAATGGATAAATACGTGTTATCTGATGGTTTAATCGAACATGGTAACTTCTACCACAACCCAGGACACGTGGTACAAATATCATGAGAAACTGAAACGCAGCCCAGTACGACCTCCCGAACGACCCAAATTACAGCGTATAATACACCGTTTTCGGTATTTTGTGGCACCGAGTTAGAAATGGCAGTAAATCACACAAAAATTTTAATGGCTCAGATAAAGCTCTCACGCAAATTTTGAGCACAAACGGAGGAGATTTGATTGTGTCGGTATGCGAAAAACGTTTTTTGGGGTAACTCGGTTTATCAAGAAAATGAATAAATACGTGTTATCTGATGGTTTAATCAAACATGGTAACTTCTACCACGACCCAAGACACGTGGTACAAAAATCATGAGAAACTGAAACGCAGCCCAGTACGACCTCCTGAACGGCCCAAATTACAGCCTATAATATACGGTTTTCGATATTTTGTGGCCCCGGGTCAGTAATGGCAGTAAATCACACAAACATTTTATTGGCTCAGATATAGCTCCCACGCAAATTTTGAGCATAAACGTAGGATATTTGATGGAGTCGGTAAGCGATAAACGTTTTTCAAGAGTACCTCTGTTTATCGTGAAAATTGATAAATACTTGTTATCTGTTGGTTTAATCGAATAGGGTAACTACTAACACGACCCAAGATACGTGGTACAAAATCCATGAGAAAATGAAACATGACCTAGTACGACCTCCCGAACGACTGAAATTGCAGCCTATAATAAACGGTTTTCGGTATTTTTCGGCACCAAGTCAGAAATGACTGTAAATCACAAGAACATTTTATTTTCTCAGAAAAGCTTCCACAGAAAATTTTAGCATAAACGAAGGAGATTTGAGGGTATCGCCTATCGGTATGCGATAAACGTTTTTCGGGGTTAACTCGGTTTATCGAGAAAATGGATAAATACGTGTTATGTGATGGTTTAATTGAACACGATAACTTCTACCACGACCTAGGACACGTGGTAAAAAAATTGTGAGAAACTGAAACGCATCCTAGTACGACCTCCCGAACGGCCCAAATTAAAGCCTATAATACACGGTTTTCGGTATTTTGTGGCCCCTGGTCAGAAATGGCAGCTAATCACTCAAACATTTTATTAGCTCAGATAAAGCTCCCATGCAAATTTTGATCATAAACGGAGGAGTTTGAGGGTTTCGGTATGCGATAAACGTTTTTCGGTGGTAACTCGGTTTATCGAGAAAATGGATAAACACGTGTTATCTAATGGTTTAATCGAACATGGTAACTTCTACCACGGCCCAGGACACGTGGGACAAAAATCATGAGAAACTTAAACGCAGCTCAGTACGACCTCCCGAACGACCTTAATTACAGCCTATAATACACGGTTTTCGATATTTTGTGCCCCCGGGTTAGAAATGGCAGTAAATCACACAAACATTTTATTGTCTCAGATAAAGCTCCCACACAAATTTTGAGCATAAACGAAGGAGATTTGATGATTTCGGTATGCGATAAACGTTTTTCGGGGGTAACTCGGTTTATCGAGAAAATGGATATTTACGTGTTATCTGATTGATTATCGAACATGGTAACTTCTACAACGACCTAGGACACGTGGTACAAAAATCGTGCGAAACTAAAACGCATCTCAGTACGACCTCCGGAACGGCCCAAATTACAGCCTATAATACTCAGTTTTTCGTTATTTTGTAGCTCCGGGTCAGAAATGGCATTAAATCATTTAAACTTTTTATTGGCTCAGATTAAGCCCCCACACAAATTTTGAGCATAATCGAAGGAGATTTGATGGTTTCGGTATGTGATAAACGTTTTTCGGGGGTAACTCGGTTTATCGAGAAAATAAATAAATATGTGTTATCTGATGGTTTAATCGAACGTGGTAACTTCGACCACGGCCCAGGACACGTGGTACAAAAATCGTGAGAAACTGAAACGTTGCCCAATACGACCTCCCGAACGGCCCAAATTACAGCCTATAATACACAGTTTTCGGTATTTTGTGGCCCCGGGTCAGAAATGGCATTTAATCACACAAACGTTTTATTGTCTCAGATATAACTCCCTCGCAAAATTTGAGCATAAACGGAGGAGATTTGATGGTTTCGGTAAGCGATAAACGTTTTTCGAAAGTACCTCTGTTTATCGTGAAAATGGATAAATACTTTTTTATATGTTGGTTTAATCTAGAGCTGATCAAATGGCCCAGGCCCGCTAGCCCGACCCTGCCCTACCCGATTTTTCATCGGGCTTGGGCCTTGAATTTTGGCCCGAAAGCCCACGGCCCTATGCCCATGGCCCGAATCAAATAATTGGGCCGGGTTTGGGCCGACCGACCTTAAGGCCCGAATTTTGGCCCGACCCGACCCGAACATATACAAAATTTAATAGATTTAATAAACCAACTGGCATCTACGGAGGAGTATTAATATATTTACCTGTATTATTATAACAAGCCTAAAATTTAAGCCTAAAGAACAAATATCAATTCACAGTAGAATTGCACAACACCGTAATGAGCATAATACTAAAGGTCTGAAGTACATTAGGAGTTTTGTATTGCTGAAAATTGTGCACTTAATTAATCATAAGTCTCTCCCTTTTGTCTTATTCACATCTCTAACTTCAAATAAATAATTTCTTGAGATGAGGAAAAAGATGTTATTTGTTTAAATTAGTAATATCTAAATAGTATTATACATGCACATTTCACTAGTTTTTCATGTTACGTTACGTTCATTTGTTGAAAACATGTCGTAACAATACTACGTACAAACACATTTCACTAATGCATTTATTAAGCTACGTTCCTACTGCTTACATTGACAATACTCATCAAATCACATAATTTAGTATTAAATTTTTTTATGACAGAGCATCTAGTTATATAATGAGATTTCTAACGTCATTTGAAGAGTGAATATTATAAGCCCGAATTGGCCCGAAGCCCGCTTTAAGCCCGCATGGGCCGGGCTTGGGCCAATTTTATTGGCCCACACATATGGCCCGACCCGGCCCGACCCGCACTCTTGGGCTTAATTTTATGCGACGGCCTGGCCCAACCTTGACCCGACCCGGCCCATGATCACCTCTAATTTAATCGAACATGGTAACTACTAACACGGCCCAGGATACGTGGTACAAAATTCATGAGAAAATGAAACATAATCTAGTACGACCTCCTAACGGCCCAAATTACAGCCTAATAACACACGGTTTTCGGTATTTTGTGGCCCCGGGTCAGAAATGGTAGTAAATCACACAAACATTTTATTAGCTTTGATAAAACTCCCACGCAAATTTTGAGCATTAACAGAGGAGATTTGATGGTGACGGTATGCGCTAAACGTTTTTCAGGGGTAACTCGGTTTATCGAGAAAATGGATAAATACGTGTTATCTAATGGTTTAGATGAACATGGTAACTTCTACCACGGCCCAGGACACGTGGTACAAAAATCATGAGAAACTTAAACGCAGCCCAGTACGACCTCCCGAACGACCTAAATTACAGCCTATAATACACGGTTTTTAATATTTTGTGGCCCCGGGTCAGAAATGGCAGTAAATATCTCAAACATTTTATTGGCTCAGATAAAGCTCCCAAACAAATTTTGAGCATAAACGGAGGATACTTGTTGGTGTCGGTATGCGATAAACGTTTTTCAGGGGTAACTCGATTTTTCGAGAAAATGGATAAATACGTGTTATCTGATGGTTTAATTGACCATGGTAACTTCTACCATAAAGCAGGACATGTGGTACAAAAAGCGTGAGAAACTGAAACGCTGCCTAGTACGACCTCCCGAACGGCCCAAATTACAGCCTATATACACGTTTTTCAGTATTTTTTGACTCGGGTCAGAAATGGAAGTAAATCACACAAACATTTTATTGACCCAGATATAAATCCCACGCAAATTTTGAGCATAAACGGATGATATTTGATGGTGTTGGTTAGCGATAAACGTTTTTCGAAGGTACCTATGTTTATCGTGAAAATGGATAAATATTTGTTATCTGTTGGTTTAATCGAACATGGTAACTACTAAAACGTTCCAGGATATGTGGTACAAAATTCATGAGAAAATGAAACATGACCTTATTCGACTTCCCGAACGGCCCAAATTACAGCCTAATAAAGTAATAATAAATGGTTTTCGGTATTTTGAGGCCCTGGGTCAGAAATGGCAGTAAGTCACACAACCATTTTATTAGCTCAGATAAAGCTCCCACGCAAATTTTGAGCTTAAACGGAGGAGATTTGATGGTGTCTGTATGCGATAAACGTTTTTCGGGGGTAACTCGGTTTATCGTGAAAATAGATAACTACGTGTAATGTGATGGTTTAATCGAACATGGTAACTTCTACGACGACCCAAGACACGTTGTAGAAATATCGTGAGTAACTGAAACGCAGCCCAGTACGACCTTCCAAACAGCCCAAATTACAGCTTATAATACACGATTTTCGGTATTTTGTGGCCCCGGGTCAGAAATCGCAGTAAATTACAAAAACGTTTTAGTAGCTCAGATAAATCTCTCACGCAAATTTTGATCATAAACGGAGGAGATTTGAAGGTGTCGGTATGCGATAAACGTTTTTCGGGGTTACTCGATTTATCGAGAAAATGGTTAAATACGTGTTATGTGATTGTTTAATCGAACATGATAAATTCTACCACGACCCAAGACACGTGGTACAAAAATTATGAGAAACTGAATCGCAGCCCCGTACGACCTCCCGAACGGCCCAAACTACAGCCTATAATACATGATTTTCGGTATTTTGCGACATCGGTCAGAAATGACTGTAAATCACAAAAACAAATTATTTTCTCAGATAAAGCTTCCATACAAATTTTGAGCATAAAGATATGACATTTGAGGGTGTCCGTATGAGATAAACGTTTTTCGGGGGTGACTCGGTTTATCGAGAAAATGGGTAAATACGTGTTATCTGATTGATTAATTGAACATGGTAACATTTACAACGACCCAGGACACGTGGTACCAAAATCGTGAGATACTAAAACGCAGCCCAGTACGACCTCCTGAACAGCCCAAATTACAGCCTATAATACACGGTTTTCGGTATTTTGTAGCCCCGGATCAGAAATGGCAGTTAATCACTCAAACATTTTAATGGCTCAGATAAAGCTCTCACGCAAGTTTTGAGCATAAACGGAGAAGATTTGAGGGTGTCGGTGTGCGATAAACGTTTTTTGGGGTAACTCGGTTTATCAAGAAAATTGATAAATACTTGTTATCTGATGGTTTAATCGAACATGATAATTACTAACACAACCCTTGACACGTGCTACAAAAATTTTAAGAAAATGAAACGCGACCCAATACGACCTTCCGAACGGCCCAAATTGCAGCTTATATACACGGTTTTCGTTATTTTGCGGCACCGGGTCAGAAATGACTGTAAATCACAAATACATTTTATTTTTTCAGATAAAGCTTCCACACAAATTTTGAGCATAAACAGGGGAGATTTGAACGTGTTCGTATGCGATAAACGTTTTTCAGGGGTAACTCGGTTAATCGAGAAAATGGATAAATAAGTGTTATCTGATGGTTTAATCGAACATGATAACTTCTACTACGACCCAGGACACGTGGTACAAAAATCTTGAGAAACTGAAACGCAACCCATTACGATCTCCCGAACGGCCCAAATTACAGCCTATATAATACACGGTTTTCGGTATTTTGTGGCCCCGAGTCAGAAATGGCAGTAAATCACACAAAAATTTTATTGCCTCAAATATAACTCTCACGCATATTTTGAGCATAAACGGAGGAGATTTGATGTTGTCTGTAAGCGATAAACGTTTTTTGGAGGTAACTCTGTTTATCGAGAAAATGGATAAATACGTGTTATCTGATGGTTTAATCGAACATGGTAAATTCTACCATGACCCATGACACGTCTTATTAAAATCATTAGAAACTGAAACGCAACCCAGTACGACCTCCCGAACGGCCCAAATTATAGCCTATAATACCAGTTTTCGGTATTTTGTGGGCCCGGGTCAAAAATTGCAGTAAATCACACAAATATATTATTGCCTCAGATAAAGTTCCCACGCATATCTTGAGCATAAACGGATTAGATTTGATGGTGTCCGTATGCGATAAACGTTTTTCAGCCTATAAACGTTTATCGAGAAAATGGATAAATACGTGTTATCTGATGGTTTAATCAAACATGGTAACTTCTACCACGGCCCAGTTCACGTGGTACAAAGATCATGAGAAACTGAAACGTAGCCAAGTACGACCTCCAGAACGGCCCAAATTTCAGCCTATAATACACGGTTTTCGGTATTTAGTGGCCTCGGGTCAAAAATGGCAGTAAATTACACAAACATTTTATTGGCTCAAATAAAACTCCCATGCAAATTTTGAGCATAAACGGAGGAGATTTTATGGTGTCGGTAAGCGATAAACGTTTTTCGGAGGTACCTCTATTTATCGTGAAAATGAATAAATATTTGTTATCTGTTGGTTTAATTGAACATGGTAAGTACTAACACGTCCCAGGATACGTGGTACAAAGTTCATGAGAAAATGAAACGGAGGAGATTTGAGGGTGTCCGTATGCGATAAACGTTTTTCGGGGGTAACTCTGTAACAACCCAAAAAGTACCCTATTTTTCTAGTAAAAATATTTTAGGGATACTTTTCAGCAAACTTAAGTTTTAAAATAGAATTTATTGTTTCGAGTCGTATTTTGAAATTCCGAGTTCGTATTTGGAATTTCTGAGAGATTTCATGAAAATCTCGTTTTTAGTCATCTTTGACTTTTCTTGACTTTTAAGTCGTCTTTGACTTTTCTTGACTTTTTAAGTCGTCATTGACTTTTCTTGACTTTTAAGTCGTCATTAACTTTTCTTGACTTTTAAGTCATCATTGACTTTTCTTGACTTTTAAGTCGACTTTGACTTTCGTTGACTTTTCCCGACTCACCTCGTAATTTTTAAGACCGAAATTATATTTGAAAAATAATAAATTTAATTTATTTTTATTAAGATTTATTTGAATTTATGATAATTTAATATAATTATTTTGAATTTATTCGGAATTAAAGAATAACTTTTATGATTTACCCCCAAACGTCATTTAACTATTCGCGAGTCAACTTAAGTCCCGAAACAAACCCGGAACCCGACTCTTGCATGAGTCACACGCCCCATGTCACCTATTTTCCACTCATGTTAGATCTTTTAACTAATATGATTAAACTAATAATAATATCTAAGATATTTGTAACTTTATCGGTCTGTCAACTTAAATTCCGCAATCGCTTAAAAACAGACCCGATTTCTCTTCTTTTCTCACGTCTCTTGCTCCTCTCTTAAGCTAGATATTTTCCTTTCTTTTGTTTACAATAACATAATATCTAATTAATATCTAGATATTTCATTAAACTATTATAAAACCGAATAATATCTAATTAATTACCGTAATATAATTATTAAACCCGAGTCAATCCCGTAACAACAATTTCAAAACCGACTCCATATTTCTTCTATATGTACACGGCTCCTCTCACACTTACTCACTAACAACTTTTCATTTTACAATAAATCAAATTAAGATCTAATTAACACTTTCTTTAATCGTTCTTCATCGTTCTTCGTCGTTCTTCGTCGTTC